>JAGDQP010000086.1:0-42954 GCA_022664845.1 Lepisma saccharinum
AAAAAAAAAAAAAAAAATGAGAAAGAGAAAGAAAAAGAAACTTTTTGGACAAGAAAAAGGGTATAGATGTTCTATTATTTGTGTTATTAAATAAAACAATGTAACAATTACTGTAGACGCTATAAATAGGCATTAAGGCCTGTTGTGTCGATGAAATAAATAAATAAAATAAATATCTATAAATAAATAACATCATGAATCAGCTTGTAGCGTAATTGTGAGGTGGGTATTGCTGCCCGCTGCGATCATATTCCCTGAATGTAATTTGTTTCTGAAAGAGGTAGGACTGTTAATGCGCAAGCATACCCGCATCTGTTATAGTTCTGGATATAAAATACACTGGTTTTCCGAACCTACAAGAAGAAAGGTAAGTGAAGTGCCAGGGAAAAGACACAAATTCCATGGGATTTTCTCGCTTTGTCCCCTACAAATAACAACTTGCAAAAATTATCCATTAGCGCAAGGAGTTTTGCGCTGGTTACATGCGTAGGATCAACACGGCGTTGGACCAACAATAAAATTGACAACACCCTAGGTATATAAAACTTAAAAATAATAAAAAATATCATCTTTATTTTTTTTTTGGTACCTGCGTAGAACCAACACTGCGTTGGACCAACACCGGCATGAAACCAACACTTTGTAGAACCGGCGTTAGACCAACACGGTGTTGAACCAACACGGCGTTCGACCAATACAGGTTTCTGCCCTGGGGTGTTGGTGGTACGCCGGTTCTTGTTGCTTGAGAGACTGTTGGTCGTACGAAGTGTTGGTCCAACGCCGCATCCCGCTTTTGCGCACCCCTAGTATCGACCACTGTTCAAAAACGTTACAATTTTCCTTGGTTTCTTGGATTTCATCACTATATGACCTACATTAAGTGCCTATTTAGTTACAAGTAAAATTGCGCACTAGCATTTACTAGTTTCATAATTGTTTCCACTTGGTCCTTGATGTTTGCCAAGCAATGTATTTAGTGTTCAGAATTATATCGAATTGTCTAACAACCATTACTTCTTCGTTTCTTCTACAGCTGCTTTGAGTGTCATGTGGATATGTGTTCTGCTCTTCTACCTCAAGTTATTGAATCATAAAAGCTACTGATGATTGCCTTTTAAATATACATATATGGGCTGTAACTTTATATTATAATAATTAAACTTAATAGATTATTTATTTTCATCTTGTTCGTTTTCTTATTTCAATTTTGAATTAACGGTGTAAAAGAGTTCGAGGGTTTCTAAGAACGAGACCGCTAGTTTTGTTTAAATAGACTCCGAACCACTGCGATCAACGCAAAATTGGGTTTACACTCGTTGTGAGTAAACTTAAATTTGATTTAGCAGATTATACACTTGAAGAGATATTCCAGCTCTTTTACAAAATTCAAATTAATTATCTTTTATAGATTATTTACAGAAACTTCATTGGGATCTAAAATCTTGATGGATTCCACAACAAAACTGGCATCAAATGAGAGACTGACAGTCTAAATTGTCCCTCGTATTGTTCGATGAGAAATTTGGAAGGCATAAACGGTTGTAGAGGTTGCAACATAAATTCATCCTTCCTCCAATCAAGTGTCTCACTCAAGATTGTTAATTTTTAAGTAATTATTTTCTGTATCAATCATAACCTAATTGTGTAATTATACAATTATTTCACCGCACCACCAAAACTTGTAAACTTTTAAGAAACAACAGAGTCCATTTTAGTACCATAACCTCGCTATTTGTCAGTATTGAAGTTGGCTTGGATGGATCTACTGCAGTTCAGACAGAAGTAGATGATTACTATATAGTGGAGGGTGTACATTTTTTTTTCTCTGAAAAGTGGAATCTGTGAAGGAAATGCGACGTTAAACCAATACTTCGTACTACCAACAGCCTCTGAACCAGCACGAACTGTCGTATGGCCACAGGAGTGTGCTCCAAATATTTTAGCAAAGGGCTCGCAAGTTCCTCTACAAGTCACTAAATTCATGGGGAAAGTCCCCACATGCACATCACACGTGCACCCAAACATGGTGCCCCATAAGAATAAATATAGTGAACGTTTTATCTGTAGTAATATTATTGCATAGCGATTGGAGCAGAGGCGTATCGCCCCTATACTTAATAATAGAACCTAAGCGAAGATTAAAATGACTGTTATAGAATATGCTTAAATTAGAAAAGTACGTTCATTTCACTGATTTTTCCTCACTAGCAATTTTAACGAAGGGCTGTGAAAAAATCTAAATATTTAACAAAGGGCTCGCGAGAGCCCGTAGAAGCCTCCTTCAGTACACCCCTGCTATATACGAGGCCAAAAACCTATTTTAATCGAAAGCAGCTTTGGTTCTACGAAGTGCTGCTCACACGTCTGTGTTGTTCCAAGCAATATTGATTCTACGCCGGTGCCGAAATATAGTTGTAAATCAGTGGCGGCTAAGGCAAACTCGGACCCAGGGTAAGTGAACTTAATTTATGCCAGTTCGTGAACACAATTGCGAGCGCACATTGCTAGTGCTGGAACACTTGGAACCCCACGGGGGCTCATCTTCTTGCTTGCTCCCCGTAACCTATTAATGAGAATGGTTATTCAGATTGTGGAGAGTCATGCTTATCCCTCATTACAGTCAAGCGCACAAGTAGAGTCCCAAAACGGCATAGCTATTACGTCACCGACCACCATCGATATGCTCCATTAATTAATCTTAACGAGCGATTATTCACTTTGTGTCGCCGATCGGCAGGGACTCTTCGAAGGTGGGGCCCGGGACGGAGATACAGCTAACCACCCTTACGCTGTATCTGCTGTAAACAACAATCATAATTATCTATTTCATATATCTTTAGTGTTGTTATTTGTATTGTTGATCGTATGCTGTGTTAGTCCAACGCCATGTTGTCTCAGTCAACGACGTGTTCGTTGAGCGCTTTGTTGGTCCTACGTAGTGTTCGTGCTACACATGTAACCTATCTGTGGCTTTAGTATGTGATTTCTTTCGCCTTGTATATTATTTCATGTACTTGCTCAAAAGAACTGACTTAAGAAAGTAACGTTGGACATTGCGATGGATGAAAGCCATTGAGATAAACGAACTATTTTCGGTTATGAATCAGTTAAAGCTTTCGAACACGATTGCGATGGTATATGTAACATGACCACAGACAGTCTCAATGAACTAACTGTATCTTTTATGGATCCCGCAAGTTAACGCTGTAGTTACAAACGTTAACCATTTGATTCTGTAGTGCGCAGTCAAGTCAGTTTTCATCACGAGCACCTACTTATCAAAGATCTCTTCTAATATTGTCATATTAACCACGTCTCGGCCACCCCGACCCCACAACGAGCTCTTTCCCTCTGGTTTCCCAGCCACGAAGGAATATAATCTTTGCTTTCCCCTCATACGAGCTACGTGGGCTACCTAACTTTGCTGTCGTGATTTCATTATTCTTATAATATCAGCTGAATCGTACAGTCCGTGGACATCATTATGCAGTCTCCTCCTTCTTCAGTCATCTCGGCCCGTATATTTCATGCCACTTGGCGGCAATCTAGCCGAACTAGGCATGACGTAATGTTAGTATGTAATTATTGTTTTAGCGTTCTATTTGAAGATCGAAAGAACACGGAGTGCGAGCTGATAAATCTGATACCAGGTGACACGAGGTGGCATGAAAAACAAGAGAATAGAAATTCACTACAACCTATAAATATTTAATCTATAACTCGTAGACTAAGAAGGCTAGCTATTTATGCAAGGATGCGTTGCTTGCGATTTGGGTGAGTAGTCAATTGAAACACATCCAAGTACATGTTCTACGTGTAACACGAGTTTCTATTGGCTGCTAATAGAAATCGCAAGCAAAGCACGCGGCAAATGGGAAGCTTACCTTACACACATATTATCTTAAATACAGAGTTAAATTATTTATCTTCGATTATGACGAAAGCTTCTTTATGGGTAAAGTACATGTGGCCGAATATCCGTGCAAAGCCATTCTAAGCAACAATTAACCTTTTAGGATAAAACAGAAGAAAAGTTTATATAAATACAGATCACATGTTTTATTAAGGTCAGGTTCGTTTTTTCTTTCCATTTCTTTCCATGGCGGTCGCGGCAACTTTTTCAAACGGCTCTACCCTCTCTATCCATTGTCCGATTTTAATTTTAATCTTTTTATTTGAAAGATCTTAGCTTGTACTAAAATTTAGTACTGTTTCTCATTTTACGTAAATATAACGGTAACTCGTATACATATAAAAATATTAAAAAATCATATTTTTCTTCATTTTATTTTTATTATAACTTTTCAGAACCTGAAAATTCACAATTTTGTCTCGAATAAAAGACAAACAACATTTATTAAGCTTTAATTTGATACCATTTATAACACGTTTTCGTATGTGGATATGTATATAATCGCCGTTAAACAAATGCAAGTAGGATGGTGCGGCTCATTTTCTGACTAGTGTTACCTCAGAGCTTTCGTACTAACTATAGTTAAAGAACATAAAAGCTGTTTCAACATTGTGTTTTGTCTATAACAGTAATTACCCTTAAACTACAGGCGTAACTTAGATGAGGCGGGGCAATTTCCCGCATAATTTCCAGCATTTCTATTGATTACAATAATAATAATGAAAGACGAACGAAGTAATCTATATCCTTCCCCACTTGCCCCTTAATAAGTATTCAGCGTGTCAATTTTTTTAGGTGATCACAAATCAATTAAAATGAAAATAATGATTTCCAATGCAAGATTTCAAGAGTTCTTTAATGGTAGCATAATAGAGCACATTTAAAAAGAGCACAAATATAAGTACAATGGTATCACTGTTTCTTTATAAGAGCAATCCATACTTATTACTGTCATGAATACCTATTAACTATCATGAATGCCTGATCGATCTTTTACAAAACGTCATTTACAACAGAAATTAATAGTTATGAAGAAATCAAGAGCCAAAATATATAAAAGAAGAAAGTAGCCTATTCAAAACAGCTCATTCGCAATCACCTCCACAGTAACAAAGTGGTGTACAGGTCAATGAAGACTTCCTGCATTTGCATCGATTCTCGGAGCATGTCTTCTTACAACCGCATTTAACCAACTCCAAACAGCTCTCTCCCGCAATGGGGATCGTGGTCCACTGTAGGGTTATCTTGCCTTCATTTTCCTTCCAACCCCACGAAGGAAAGGGGGAAAGGTCCTGGAGGGGTTTTAAACATTGAGACCAAATCATGGACTGATAAGATGCTCTGCGATCATGCTGAATCATTGCGTCTTGTATAGATGGTATTGAGTCAATCGTTCGACTTTTCTTAGTAAATAAAAACTTCCTTGCTGCATTCACGGTATCTAGATCGGATTACTTATTGTATAATAGCAAACCGTACTTCTCTAATGAAGGAATCGCCTCATCTATCTTCCCGTCAGCCAATGTAAGAAAAGCTCCACTCACTTCTGGTACCGCGTTCCAAACTTCCCATGCTGTTTTCTTACCTCTTCCGTAAAACGATAAGGTGGTGGTATCACATCCTATAAATGCGTGGAACATGGGAAGTGCAACCGCTTTTGATGGTCCCAATGACTGAGATTTCTCTTACGTTTATGTACCTGAAATAAAAAAAAAACACTTGCCTCAATCGTTTACAATGTTTAAGTTAGCAGAGCGTACAGATTAAACGGATATTTCATGAAAGTGTAAGAGTGCATTCAAACAAATTCTCGTGCTTAGGGAAGTGATAACTCACCAAGAGCAACAGCTTGCATGGTCCTACTTATAGATATAACAATCATTTTTCGGGAGGACCAGCGATTATGTGTGGAGAGCCTATATTATTAACAGTTTTGGTACTCAATACCTGGTCTTTATTATACAGTAGATAAGAAGTTATTGCTGTGAATATTGTGAAATGGATATACCGACAGCCAATGTCCATCCCAATGCCGACGGGATCACGTTTGATAAGTTACACACTTTGCAAAACATCCTATATAATATCAAAAATTAAATTTTGTACTTATCGAAAGTTTTGTTCAACTCCAAAGGCAATGAACACCTCCGCCAGTGCCAGATTTTAAAAAACGCTGATCGCCAAGACCACCACATCTGTGTCCACAGTACGGATGAGGATCTTTCGTTATCCGCAGTATACAACGTCTGCCAGTTGAAACATCATCCGCGTGTCCGCTTCCTCGTGGTTGCACGGGCTTAAACAATTCATGTCAGATCTAGTAGCCATAGTCAGTGCTGACTCTCCTTTCGTGGTATAAACTTCTTTGTTTACTTCTCTGATCTCCATCAACTTCGGGATGATTAAGTGAAAACGCTGTCGCTTATTGTCACTTGATCGTAGAAACTGAGGGAAGTTCTTGGGAATTGAAGCATTCCGTGAGACGCGATGTCATTTCTTTTAAGCAGTTACGAAAATATCTGTCCCAAACTACATCAATTCGTTTCGCTGTCGCAAGCTGCCTCCTAAAGTATTCAACATAGCCTTCGATATATTCTTCAAAAGTTTTGGCTGCTCCTCGAGGAATCATATGAATAATAGCTGCTTCATCGAAAACATTTATGTCTACTGTTTGTTCTCGAAAAATTTCTTCGTTTTGGAGTTCTTCAAGGGAATTGAGCAAACTTGATTTGTAACTAAAATGTATCGAGTCTCCTACTGAGAGTGACGGAGGGTACAACTCATTTTCATGTTTAAAGAATTCGTCCAAGTCACCTGATCTATATTGGCATGCAATGTAAAGGCGACTAAATAATACAGTCATTTTTAAGGCTGGTGCACTTTTCAGCAACACGTGTTTTCCTCTTCAGTTGCTTCTTGTATACGAGAAACCTATTGCATTTCAAAGGGTCAGTAACTTTCTTGTCTTTATTCTTTAATCGTTCTTCAACAAATCTTGTGGACTACGATTGCCCTGTACTTTCCATCATTTGTAGGGTGGCAACTCCTTTAGACTGTACTATTTCTTTGTTATCAACCCGGTAAAACTCTCCTGTTGTTTCCATAATAGGCTTACCAGCATCCTCGAAAGTCGTTTTTAACGACTGAACATGTTTCTGATTTTTTTCAGTGAATGTTTTGGATGCTTCGTGATGTTTTGTATTGTCATCTCTGCATTTTGAAAGCCAATTCAGTGTCTTCTACGTATTTACATATTTTCGGGGATGCTACAAGAAACCGCCATAATGTTTTCGAGCTTTCTGTCAGTCCAATAATTCCCCCTCTCCTTTGAGCGTGGCATTAATTTGCTCATGAGTTTTCCATAGCCATTGCTGAAAAAGATCGTTGACTTTTCCTTGCAACAAAGGCACCTCGTAAGAAAGCTGCCATCACGTCGGGATGCAAGGTATCAAGGCAGAGTAGGTCACAATAATGAACTGTAAGCCACCGAGCATAGTGCACGTGGTCCAATGCAAAGAACCATGCAATTATGTTCATAATAGACTTCACGTACAAATCAAAGTTCGCTTCACGTATAGCTCTAACAAATGTGAGCACAGTCAACTCCAGTGTCAAAATAGTGTTCCAGAATCGGAACTGCGACTGTTTCACGCGATGTTCTTTCCCGATTTTGTCAACCGATGAGTTCACTCCTTCAGAAGTTTCCATGTATGCCTCCTTTTGTAAAGCTGTTAGAAAAGCAGCAGTGACTTCGTGGGCGTAACGGGACCTCTTGATATGTACACCGCGAAGCGCGGATTCGGCTTTGCCTTTACTTGAAATTCCTGCTTGAATCAACATCTCCTCCCACCCACTGTCTTTCAAAAGATGGCCCAAAACTCGCATGGCAGCTTGCTTAATGTGCAGCCCACCTAGCATTAGTAGAAACTTCTTTTCTCCTAGGGAACTATTTGGAAGGGCGTACTGAATCTGTTCATATATAGCATAGAGTGGCTGGCCGAGAACAAGAACTGGTATTTGTTTCTCATTCAGATGTCTTACAATATATTCCATAGTTCTCATCGAATGCAGCATCATGGCAAGTGAATGAGACGGTTCTGCAAACAATGGTAAAACTGCAATATTTGTTGTTGGCCGATTTGGCAGTCCCTGAAATGATTCATGATAGGAAGCCCCATTTAGATGCTCCCCAGATTCATATGTGACTTGATCTGCCCAAGACCTATCAATTGAAAGTGCATCTTCTGAAATAGCAGGAATGAGAAGCTGCTCATGTGCAAAAAAAGATAACCCATTTAAAGTTAGCAAACTTGGTGGAATGTTCGTGTACTTCGTGGGAAGACAATGAACTTTCCTCGGCTTTGGTATGTCTTTGACAGCATCAATGTCTGTAAGAACGCGAGAAGTTCCATCATCTTCATGAGCTGGATGCTGCATTTTCGAAATGGCTGTCCCATGGAATGAATCGATTGCCGCGATGAGACTGGATTGTGGTCAATGTTGTCGCAACAGGTGGTAGTAAAAACATTGAACTTCAATGAAGCAGGGCAGACAACGTTCTCTCTTTCGTACAATCGACAAACTGTTGGCTACATTAGTAGATAAAACTCTTAAACGATCATATGAGATCGAAAGTCCAAAAATACGCATCGTATTCACCAGGTCTTGTTTTCTGGTTTGGCCATGTATCTTAAAGGCAAGGTAAGTAGGCTGTGACATTTCCCTTCTTTGATCATGTCGTGATGATCCTGTTGAAGATTGGGTACGTCTTGGTATCTTCACAGCATTAAAAATTAGAAGTTGAGAATTTGTATTTACTGGCTGCTTTCGATTCGAAGTTTCAGCATATATTTTTATACCTGTACCATTAGTGTCATATTTACAAATGCCAGCAGAGACTCCGGAATATTTGCTGATTCTGCAGTAAGCGGTAATATATCTCCATTGTTTGTCTGCGTATACTCACTATTGCTTGTTCGAAAAATGTCATTTCTAATAATTTCCGCAGCTTTCGCCAAGTAATATGCTTCATTGTCATAGTTCCGAATTTGATTAGAAACAGTCGTAGCAACATCTTTCCTGACCGCTATCTTCCATTCTTTGCCTTCGCCGCCCAACGCTTCGAGTTGCGGGCACATATCTAGAATACGTTCCCTTAATCGTGTCGAATGGCCATCTCCTTCTCCAAATTCCTTCATGCGCTGTAAGTAGAGTAATATGTGACATCCGGAAGACGGTATATGATTCGCTGTTTTCTCGTTCTTTCTTCATATATGAGATAATCTCTGCGAGAACTATACCCTCAATTTGACGTCCACGTTCAGTCACACCATAGTTGACGACAACGGTTTCTTGGTCTCTCACGCGATTATAGAATGACGGCAAACATTTAGCATGATATTAAGCGTCTTGAGCGAATATAGAAGGACCAGCAAGCTTAGCCAATAATTGTGAATCTTTTAACAAAGTTGCATTTTCGCATATTCTCTTGTCAATTCCTTCCGTTGAAACTTTATGCAATTCGTTTCTCCTAGTACCAGGCTTAGTATTACAAAAGAAGCAATTCTGTTTCACAGATGATGGCATTGAATTTCTAATTTTTACTGATGATGCGACCGGCTCCTTCTCAACTTCTTCTGCCTTTCGTTTTCGAGCTCTGTCCAGTCTAGTTGAGTTGAACTTTGCTCTACATGACTTGTGCCATACCACGTTGTTACAACGAAGTGTGTTTTCAAACCCTCTGTCCCCCTTAAGCACGTCAACATTAAATGGAAGCTGATGGATCACCCCAAGCTTCTCAAATTTTCCCAAGTGATTTGAAAGGCTGCGGTAATCATCGTCCGAACCATACTTGCTTTTGTCATTGTTTCTTGATGGTTGTATTAGCATCTCACTTTTTCTTTCCTGGCACAAGGCACACAACGTCCAATCGAAAGTAACTCTTCTCTCTTTTTGCCTGCAATTATCACTCAGGCCAGAATGAGATGCGACACAAAATAGTTTATCCATTCTTAAGGTTTTCTATTACCACTAGTACATAACCAGTCAAAGTTCAGCTCTTGGAGTTCAGGAGGAGTTCTACTGACTGGGGTGCCTTTCTTCTTGTTTTCTTCCTCCACTCTCTTCTCCTCCTCTGCCTTCCTCTCATGAAGTATTGTTTTGTGGCGGAGGGGAGGCTGTGTTACTTACTTCTTACTACCATATTTACAAATCATTAACGGTTTGACGTCCAATTTCTCACTTCTTCTGAACTTTGAGAAATCCAATCCTGTTTAAAAGTTACATTTCATGTATGAGGACTAGACTTTATGCGTGCAGCGTAATTTAATAAAACATAAAGATATGCGTTGATTAATGGAATAATACACCGTGTATATAAATGTTTATTTACAAAAAAATAGATGCGTCGACTTCAATTGATTCAGCATCCCAACTTGCTTGTGGTTCAGCCGTTTTCAACATTAATTAAATTTACTTACACCCGGCGTGAATTTGGGCCCCCAAAACTTCCCTTGGGTTAAACAGTCCCCAAGTACGTCCCTGCTCATCCCTCCTCACGGGACTCGAACTCAGGTCCAAATCTCCCCACTGAGTTCTCCCTCTCTCTAACAGAAATAAACGCCTGCTAGCCTCATCGTTGTGCAATGACTCACAGCCAATCTTATTAACGATTGTGCAAAGTAAATTAAAACAATTCGCGGTTACTTGTTAAACCTCCGGTCTGCTAAAATTACGAAGTCAACCTTGTTATACACGGAACAAGAAATGCTCCCAAATGATGATTCTCTATCAAGAGGCCAAGTATAGGTCTCTACCAAGTGTACGGAAAGCAGCAACAGCTTTCTATAAATTGCTCTCTAAACACTGAGTACGATGCAATACCTCTGTTCCTTTCTGCTCAAAATATCTCTCGTTTTAGTTTATTTAATCTTCTCTATTTCAAGCTCTCTGCGCAAAATCTTGCCTTGGTCACTCAACCTCACCTAAGCCTACTTTCTGCCTGCGCGCACAGGGTGAAGTAAATCTGTACATCTCAGTTCAAGTAATTTATCTCCATCTACATTAGCTATCTGAAAACAGACAAACTGTGATTTCTCTTATCTTTCACAAATATCAAAACTCAAGAGATGGGAGTGAAATTTCCCTGTACCAGGCTTGCGAGGATAGCTCACCCAGTACGCAAAGGATATCCTAGTTTACGTTAACCAGAATTAATTATCTCACTTACCACAGCAACAGTAGCTGTGAACAAATTCCATCCCTTACATAGAAATCACAGCGAGAAGAAATTCCATTTAAGGCTCAAATATGTTAAATTTCTCTACAAATAAAATAATTTATCATTAATCATATTGAAAATTTCCCTAAACCACTTTACGTTCCCCGAAAGTAGATTTACGAAATACAGGTGTCTGTTGTATTTGAATTTGGTTCCCCGATGCAAGTAAAACTTTACCCTTTCTCATTCAACTTCGGTCTCACGGCAACATCAGATCTCAAACCTACGAGCCACCCATTTATCAGTACTTTCCTGCTCAACATACTTTTCTACAAAATTAGACTTTCTTTCTTCTATCACATTCATCAGATTGGAATAGGAGAAATATCTCATTTCCAGCGACTAAGATGACGAGGGTAGTCACCTGTCTTTATGCACTGTTTCAGAAATGCTTCCACGGATTCAACAATGGACCTTGCGAGACTAGGAAAGTCTCACAAGGGCCCTTCCCATTAAACATATATTTACAAGCCCGTCTCAATCACGTAATTCCTTGTTATTTGCTCCAGTGTTGTCAAATTCAATTCAAATATATAATATCATCTATCTGCTACACAACCCGCAGCCTCGCTTATTCATTTTCCATTCGTTCCGACATCACGAGAATGAGAGTGTAAATTTACCAGTACTTAGGCTGACAAGAAATGTCGCCCAGACCTTCAAGGGAACACAATGGAAATTACGTTATCCGAGGACAATTGCATTTGTTCGGCTAGGAAAGCCTTACAAATACACCCTTTCCCTTAATCTCTTCAGAGCGGAGAAACATCCAATCCCCTATTCATCTCATTTCCCAGGGATTTGATTACAAACAACAATAACATCGCCCATTACTTTAAGTTACTGGCAGAATCACTTAATTTAAAACTTATAAACTCTCAACAAACTGAAATTCTTTACGTGACTGAGAATGACTTGAATCTTCAAAGAGAAATAACCGTGTTTCGACATGATTTCTAGCTTCAAATTATATTTAACATTTTTATAAGGGGGAACACAAGCCATAAGAAGCAATGTTAAAAACGGTTTTCATAGTTGCAACTAAACTACTTAAATTTAAGACGTGTAATTTCACGCTATAATAGGTATAACATTAAGCAACAACTTGTGACCCAAAATTTATGCCTATATTAGTATATAAAGGAAATAAAAATATTTAAAAAAAACTAGTTCTGTTTCTCAGGGTCGCGGATAGATGGCGCATGAGGGTTCACTGAATATACCGTTGCGACGTATCTGCAGAAATACACTTGACGTTAACCAGCGACGTGAACTATGGCACCGACCACGCCTACTTCGCGAAAAGTACCGAAGCTTGCCGAGTGAGTAGTCGTCGAAGCGAAGGAGAGGGAGGGGGCAGAGGCCGCAGAGCACACACTCTCCTTGCGTCGGAGGAGCGGCATTTTTTAAAAATGTTATTTAAATGAAATAGAATCCTATACCCTATGATATTTAATTATACAGTATTTTGATAATACATTTGAAATGAACCAAGACTGAATACCACCGACATTTTTTTAACCTCTTAGGCATGAAGAAACTGTTGTCTGTTTTTATTTTTCTGGTTAACTGCTTGGCGGGCTGAGGGCTTCTTTTCGTATATTCTAGCGGGAGAAAAGTCAGTCGTTCATTGCTTAGTTCGTTGTGTTGTTTGTTGTAGTTTTTCGTGGATTTAGTGGAGCTTTATTTTCTGTTCGTATTTAGTGGAACTATGTTTTTGTGTTCGTATTTATAGTGCGTTGATGTGTGAGTAAAGTCGATCAAAATGAACGAAATTAAACAGCATGAATGTTCAGAGTGTGGTAAGAACTATGAACATAACAAATCACTTAGGCGTCATGTTTCGAAAGCACATCTGAATAAATTAAACGAAATCGCGCCTCCTTTAAAGACCCAGAAATCATTTGCTTATCGATGCCCAAATTGTGATAAACAATTCAATCATCTTGAAAATTTCAGATATCACGAACAAAAGTTTAATGCAGAACAACCAATTAAGAAAAGTCACCTTAAATGTGTTCTATGCACTTTTGTAACGGACGGGGGGAAAAAAATCACGAACATTTTGCGTTACAACATGCTCTTACAGTAAAATCAGAAGAAAAGCAGTTTCCATCATTTCAATGTTTCATGGAGTGGAAGCAAGAAATTGAAAAGGAGACGCTCACAATTTACGTTATAAAACGGGGTTCATATTATGCTGCTGATAATACTAAGAGACATTATTACAAGTGTCACCGCTCAGGGGATTTTGTACAAAGGTACCAAACCAGAAACCTTTCCAAAACCAACATTAATGGAAACGACAATTGAGCTAAACCAACTCACAAGGTTTTCTAGGACGAAAATCAATAGCAATTACAGGCACAAACCTGCCAGTGAACGGCCAGCACTATATACTACCTCTGATATGTAGGCCACTAGACCACGGCCAAAAATGAAATATACCACGCATACAGCAAAGGTTTTTGCTAATAAGAAAATTAGAAAGAACCGACCATCAATTTCACACATTTTTTTAAAAAGAAACAAGGAAAGTAAAGAAAACAAACAACAATTGTTATCATATAACATTTATTCACACACAGGTATGCATACTCGTACATGCACATAAGGTAATTTGTTTCTGGCGTGTGTACTCACTTGTTATATAGATATAATGAAAAACACAATCACACACACACCTTATTTGAACGAGTAAAAGGAAATCATCCTAAAGAAGGCCTTGGGCGGGCATAGTGGTTAGTGCACTCTCCTCTTATATACATGGCCACAGGTTCAATTCCAGCCCGGCCTGGTTCCTGAAAAGGAGGCTGGATATAGACCCAAACTGGAACAAACCAAAAACTTCCCGAACACGTTTTACATACCCGACTAGAAACAATGTGAGACCTCGGAATAGCCAAGAGGTTAGCACGCTCACACTTTATACAGGAGGTTACGGGTTCGATTCCCGCCAGACCCACTAAAAGACTGGTTTAGAATATGCCTTACCAAAAAACTGTAGGCTCCATCCTTAGAAACTCACTCACCCACCCAGAACATTAATAGCAATTGAACTGATCAAACAAAGCGCAAACTGCATATTTAAACACAAAAACAACACAGTACTGATTAAAATACATAGACCTATTAATAACACAATAATTCTCAAGCACAACGACCGGGCAGTCTTAACTAACATAAAAACCACCCTTAACCAAACCAACCTGTGAACACGGCACAGTTGGGTCCTGAACCCAGTACCAACGTGTTAAACATACAAAAAAATAATTCCGCAAACTTAAGAACCCCAGCAGTGATAAAGAGTTTTTAAAATAAAAAGATGCCTCACAAATTGGATAAAAAGCGGGCATGTATACCCTCTAAGGATGACCTACCGTAAAAATAACAACCCAAACTGTATCCACGGACTGTGATGGCTCCGAGGTACTGGGCTTCAAACTCCCGTGCATGAATTATATCTGCAATGTAATGCTCTTTTGGTGCGTGTGTGTGTTTTGCTTGAAACTTGCGTTTTAAAACTGAAGCCGAAAGGTGATACATATATATTTTATCGAGTGTTTCTTTTGGAACTTGCGTTTTAAAACTTTTATTTAAAATATGATGTTATGTATAACTATATTGATCTGGAAACTCGTTAAAAAGAAGAGAGAGAAAGAGAAAAAAAAAACTTCAGTTGAAATGTGATGTGTATATTTTGAGTATTTCGCATGATCGAACTTCTTTTTTAACTCGCTTCCTTCCACTTATCTGTATCTCATCTGGGAATTCAACGCAGCCTACGTTATCACCTCAACACATGGATGGATTCTTCGGTATAAATAAGGTGTTTTTCGTTACAAATAAATATAAACTTTAAAAATTTTGTTGTTTTTCCGTAAACATTTGCCGCATTAATTTGTTCCGTGGCCATCCTTCGGCATACAGACGACTACTCACTCGGCGAGCTTCGGTAATTTTCGCGAAGGGGGCGTGGTCGGTGCCCTAGTTCACGTCGCTGGTTAACGTCAAGTCAGAAATACAGTATAAAGAAAAGATCAAAAGTGCAATTGGTGGTCTTACATGAAAGAGACAAGTAGTCTGATTGTGCTAAAAAGAGTTTTATTTGTCTTACAATTGAAACAACTGAGATTCCTTTCCGACAAAATTTCAGATGTGTCTCAGTTAGTTAGTCTTGACAAAAACAGGTTGAGCTGTAGTGTTTCAAACTGCGAGCTCTTTGTAAGTGATTCAGCCGTTCAGTGCTTGTAGAGAAACTGGTGGGAGTATTTTATTGCTTACGAAAGAAAACCAAAACAGATGATGTCAGCACAAAGACGAGTGGGGGAAAGCGAAGGTCATGACCACACAGTTACAAGACGGTAGAAAAAGAAGGGTGACTTGTGATTGACTGACCAGCCATTCTCAATGCTAAAAATGTATGTAGAACAGAAGACGGGCTTGGAGTGGGTGACACACAACGCAGTATATTATATTTCCACTTGCCCTGGTATTTCTATTTACTGTTTCCGAAGGTAGGCAGGCTGTAGGAAAGTCCTTGAGTGGGTGGGGGGTTGAAATGGCGGTAAAGATTAGTTATATATAGACTTCTTTCTATACTCTGTGACGGCGCGTGGTTTTCTTTTTACAAGCTCTTCAGAATTGCACGGGACTTTTAGAGTGACCAGTTTACGGGAAGAAAAAAAAAAAACAAAACAGGACACAGTGTCGTCTGAATATCATCATCTGGCCTCCAATTTTTAATATTTTCCCCTTCCTTTTTAGCATTTAAATAATACGCAACCCGGACAAATTTATTTTCCGAAAATTATATCGCGACATGATAATCGACAGAATCACGTAGAAGAGAGTCGTGCCAGTTTTGTATCTTTAGTAAGGCTCTGCCGAAGTCTTCCTACTATACACCAGGGATCGGATCTAGAAATCTCCCCTCCCCCCTTACAAAATACTTTTAAGGTCTCCCCACTCAACCTTAGAAAAGGGAGAAGTTTATTAATCATATTATGTGTTTATGGGAAAATAGTTATAGAAAACAAATTATATAGTGCATGTTAACTTTAATTATGGTTACATTTAACAACTATGTATTTACAACTGCATACACTTCTTAACGAGATAATCAAAGCTACAATGAAAATTAAGTAATAATAATAATAATAATAATAATAATAATAATAATAATAATAATAATAATAATAATAATATTAAATTTTATTGCAGAAACAAATTAGAACATCAAATGTATTACAATCGTCAGATATACATTAACAGAAATAAAAGGTTGAAAGTTAACTTGAGAATTAAGGTTATTTAAATTACCACAGTATGTAAATACATTAACTAACTCTTTGGCTTATGGAACTCGCAAGTTCATCGCCGCAGTAACAAACGTTCGCCATTGGCTTCTATCCTGGGCAATATCAAGCCAGTTTTCATCACGAACACCTACTTCTCGAAGATCTCTTCTTATATTGTCCTCCCAACGACGTCTCGGTCTTCCCAATGGCCTCCTCCCATCCGGCCTTCCAATCAGGATAGAATATAGTCTTCGTTTTTCCCCCATCCGAGCTACATGGCCAGCCCACCTTAATCGTCGCGATTTCATTATTTTTACAACATCTGGTGAATCGTACAGTCCGTGGAGTTCTTCATTATGCAGTCTCCTCCACTCTCCAGTCATCTCGTCGCGTTTCGGCCCGTGTATCTTTCTCAAACCCTAATGGATGCTATATTTCCACCCGAATTATTTATTTTATATTTATTTATTAATAGAAAACAGACATCTTAGATTTGAAATAAGGAGTTCCACGTCTTACCTATGTGTATTAGGCATGTCTCCCTATGGATGTTTTCTCTTGCCTCTTAGAAAAGAGAATAATAATTATCTGCCGTCTTTATTATATAGTACATAATACAGCACAAGTCCGAGCTCAGCTTCCAAGCCACAATAGATGATATTAGGAACTAGAACTAAATGTACCACAGCACAAGGTTATCGTACAAAATTCATACCTTCATTAGATATATCAACATCCATCCTGAAAATCGCAACTTCTATTTTCAAATATTACGATCAAATTACTGCGTTATCTAATTTCACTCACAAATGTAATGTATTCATCTGAAACGCTACGAAATTCTAGTTTTAAATATATACTATTCATAACAATAGAGAGCATTCTTTTGAGTCTCAAACAGAAAGAATGGTGGGTTCTTATAAACTCAAGAAGATAGTCTCATTATCTCTATCTTATGTACAAAATGTTAATGATAATGAAAGAAACGTAATTCTTCTCAGTAAGTTATAGAACGTACGAAAAAACAAAAGTAATGGCACTGGAAACTTTATACAGGGTGGTAATATAATGCACCAACAAACTTTAACAGTTAACAGTACATAAAAAAATAAGAAAAATAAAGACATGCTTTTCTTAAACAATTCGTAGTAAAAAGTAGAAAATAATTTTGTTTATCTATGAATAAAACGAAAAGCATGAGGCGCGCTAACTGAAGAATTTATAAAGTGGGAGCTTGGCCCATGCTTTCTCTTTTAGTAGCGCTTAAACAAAATATTTTTTTTACTTTTTAGTACGAATTGTTTAAGAAAAGCACGTTTTTTTAAAAAAAAAAATATTAATATTTTTTACCAAAATCCTAAAGTGTTCTGCAACCAGCTGAACGCCACTGCGTTGCAGGATAATATTTATGGGTAATGTTAAAAACATATTAAAATATGCTTTTAAAATATATAAATATACTGAAAGTAACAACATAATATTGTATCTTCACCCGACTTACGTCACTGTGCAAATTTTCATCATCGTATGGCGTCGAGAAATGAGCTAAATGAATGTTGCAGGATTTGAGGACACCTCGAACCATTGTGAAGTAAAGAAAAGAATGTAAAAAAGTCCGAATTATAATCTTATAGCTTCTTGAAATAAATTCCGATAGTGCATAATTGAAGTCTTTGATAGTATCATGCCGCAACGGCTCTACTGTTCGTGACGTTACAAATGTGACAGTCTAAAGTTCATTCCACGCTTTCGGTAGCCTGTAGCTCCGAAACTATTAATATTTGAAAAATTTGTCAGTTTGTCTTCTTTTGATTCAGAAATCACCCCCAGAAATTTGACGGTGTAGTTCATAAACACTCTGTATATAATAATAATAAATGATGATAGTAATAATAATAATAATAAATCACAGCCATATTCGATCTACTACTGGATGAGGGAGGAGATTGGTCTACTGCCCCCACGCTGACCAGACGGGTTGGCAGAGGAGTGCCTAAGCTCAAACTGTGATCTTCACTATCGTTTATTGCATCACGATGCTTGGTGGGCACCGTTCCACAGTGGCGTAGGTAAGGGGGGGGGATATTGGGGAAATATTACCAATGACTCTACCTTCATGAACTTGGAAGAAGAGTATTTATAGGGAAAAAATAAGTTATGTTTGGAAAAATATATTGTTAGTTATAATATAAAATTATATGTAAGGGTGGTAACAGCACTATAGCTTACGTCCGTCCCGATATAATTGTAATTTTATTCATAAACAGGCAAAATTATGTCTGTTTATGTACATTGTGTATGTTTACCTAGGCCAGCTCAAAACATCGAATGCAAAGTTGACTGATGAAATAAATAGAAGATGTGAAATGGCGTGGAGTTCTTTTGGAAGACTACACTTTATTTTCAAAAGCAAACTACCAATGTATCTGAAGCGTAAACTTTATAATCAACGTGTCTTACCTGTAATGATGTACGGCTGCGAAACTTGGACATTGAATGCGCAAAGATTGAGAGTCACACAAAGAGCAATGGAGAGATGCATGCTAGGAATAACCAGGAGCGACAGGAAGACAAATGAATGGATTCGCGCACAAACAAAGGTAGAGGATGTAATCAAGACTGCGAAGAAGATGAAATGGAGATGGGCCGGTCACATAGCTAGACGAACGGATGGAAGGTGGACGACAAATGTACTACAGTGGATTCCTAGAGAAAAGAAACGACCGAGACGACGTCCAAATGTAAGATGGGTAGATGAAATCAAGCGTTTTTCAGGAGCTACATGGATGAGGATATCAGCAGACCGAGATATGTGGAAAGAAAAGGGGGAGGCCTTCATCCAGCAGTGGATAGAAAACGGCTGAATATGATGATGATGATATATATGGATAGACCAGGATGAGATTATGAAAAACAAAGTGTAAGAAAACCATTTATTATAAACAGGAAAATTACTTTTGGGGGTCATCGGCCATAAGACATGGTTAAAGGGGGTCCCGGCATGAAAAGGGTTGAGAAACACTGATCTAGTGTCAAGGCTTGCTGTGTCTTCAGCCTGTTTTAATTAAATTAAGTATGGATACAAAGCCTCAATGTAATTATATAAATATGTATGTATGTGCGTAGTGTATGTGTGTGTGTGTCGTGTCCGATGAATGAATGGCTATGTTTATCGCCTTGTAATCAATGGGTTTGAGAGGTGCGAAACATTATGCTATCCTTCCTGAATATCTAGCCAAATTCTTTGCCTTCACTTTCAAGAGCTAATTTGCCCCCACTTTGTTTCGCGCCCATTCTCCTACTACGTTTTCTCATCCACTTCGAGCATGGCAAGGAGAGGAAACAACCGCGAAGCAATAATTCTGTCATTCAGCAGCGGTTTTTAATAGTTATTTATGATGTTTATGTTAGGATGTGGAGGCAGGCTGGGAGACGCACAACAGATCCGTTAGCTCAAGGGACAAGGAGGAAAAAAACTAGCCATACAAATGTAAACAATACGGTTACTGTTGACTTTCTCTCTTCTCTCTCTCTCTCTCTCTCTCTCTCTCTTTCGGCCATTAAAAAAAATGTGTCGACAGCTTTTGTTTTCACATGAAGAGATTGTATCCCAAATAATGTGCAGTAGTTATTTCATAACACATTTATGATAGTAAATACTTTCCGTAGTAATTAATAGTAAATGTAAGTTAGCAGCACTAGCAGCACGTAGTGACATCTATTGAGAAAAAAAATGACGGCGAGTGAAGGTTTAGTTAGTCCCTTCTTAAATACTTATATTTATCAAACTGTTTCACCGACGCTCTTTGCCCACCGTCCGATCAGCGGGCATTATTTAGGCCTAGTCAAGACAATTATCAGAAAAACGGGAACATCCACCTAAAAGTAAATGTCTCGGGAACATCATCCTAATTTATTAACGGTATCAGATTAAAGCTTAATAAATGTTGTTTCTCTTTTATTCGAGACAAAATTCCGAATTTTGGGGTCCTGAAAAGTTATAATGAAAATGAAGGAAAATATGATTTTTTTTTATTTTTATGTTTATACGAGTTACCATTATATTTACGTAAAATAAGAAACATTACTAAATTTTAGTACAAGCTAAGATCTTTTTTTAAAAAAAAAGAAAATTAAAATCGGACAATGGATAGAGGATGTATAGCCGTTTTAAAAAGTGGCCGCGGCCGTCCTCTCCCCGTCACGAAATTTTCGTTGTCCCCCTTTCGGAAATCGTTCACGGGAAGTCAAGGAAGAGGTATGCAAACTGGAACCTTTTTATCATAAAATGCAGCGTTCACTAAAATTCTGCCTCTTAACCACCGGACTATTCTGTCCTTGTAGACCAAACACATTGCTAGGATGATGATGTCAGAAAATGAGATCATATACTATTGCTTAAATGGAGTAGCTATAAAATTAATGATAAACGAAGAATCCTAGAAAAGGTAATTTCATTCCAGAACTACTTTACGGCAGTACAAATGGAAGAACCGAGAGGACGTCTGCCTGGCATAGGACCTATACTCGTCATCTGTCGGAGAACTGAGCAGATTTCTGACCATGCAATAACGACGTTTCACAAACCTCTAAGAAACCTTATAATACTGCTTCGCTCGGGCTAAAATGCTCTACCCAGAGTTGATATCGGGCCACCTTTGTTGAGCTGCAACCCAGTTGGAAACTTGACTTGGTCTTGACCCGAATGTCTCGACTACTTCGGTGAATCCGGTCCTGACACAAATTATAAGATTCTATGACCCGGTGATTGAATCTTGACCCGGTGACCCTATATTGACCCAATTTAACCTGTCCCTGTGGCTTGAATTAAACAATATATCTATTTGTGAGATTTACAATCTATTTCAGAATAGTCTTCCAGAAGAGGGATTTTTTTGCAGCCCTCCTGCGTTATTTTCGTAGTTTCTGGGAATATGTGGCTACTTTTATATGGTATTACTACTGTTAGGAACTTCTTAGTGTTAAATATTTCGTGCTCTGGGAACTAACACGCACATTCAACACGTTTCCAGTCACCCCTAAAAGTAACATTGTTGAACAGGAGGAAACAATAAAAAACTGCTTTGACCTTTTGGACCACATGGGCATAAACACTTTTTAAAACTTTACCCGAATTACCCTTTCAAGTTTGACTTTAGCCCTCAAACACTAAGCATTTGCCACATTTCTCGTGAATGTGACAAAGCGAATACTGAACAGAATAGACGGACTACTTCGGTTATGGGCAAAAAACATGTAAACTGTAACATGTGTTCAGGCAGAGAAGTCGGTATTGGCGAACCATCGTATGAAGATAGGACAAATATCTCATCTATCTCAAAAAGATATAGACTTCCAACTCTGTCAAACTTGTCTCTTTACCATGAAAGCAACAAAAGTCATGGTCAACCAAACAGCGAATTGGTTGTATAGACCAATCACAGACACAGATCCACAGCCAATCAAGGAAGCCAATATTTCAGCCAATCACAACTATTTTCCACCCAATTACAGATGCAGATTCACAATTGATTTTACTGACATCAGCTATAGATGAGTAAAGGTAGTAAATAATCAAGTTCAAATTGATTTTAGTATATATATTTACTTTCTGTGACCATTTCATACTTTCCTGAAGCTGGGAGCAATATATGTCCGAAAGGTTCGGAAACGTATGAATGGTTGATAACACTATATTAATTTTATGCCATGACGACAGAAGAGCTTCAATTCTAATATTCACTTCTGTAAAACCAACTTCTATTTGTCACATATGATTAATCAAGTAGAGACTTCAGTATTCAGAATACAAATACAGATATGTTCAGCACCGTCTTTGGTCGAATTTCAGGATGTAGTGAAAATATGTTGAATTGTTTAGCTCCTCATAAATTTCTTTCAAATTCATTTGCACAGCAGAATAGGGGCCTTTCGAATGACATCAAAATTGGCAAAAAAATTGCGATAATTTCGTTGTAAATATACGCCATATCATTCTCAATATACTTTGTTAATTTGCCACCTTGGACATACCAAAAGAGCCTTTCGGTTTACTTTATTATACCAAAATAAGTATAGGGGGGGCAAATTGAATATATGAATCAAAGCAAATAATGAAATTTACAACCTTTAAATAAGAGATGGCGGCGAAACGTATTTGTGGCTTGTGACATCACTAGTGAAGGAACAGAATGTCGTTGACAATGAACATCTGTGTGGTGTTTTATGGTAAAGACAAGACAAGAAAATAAACTACGCGTTTGTAAAAGAATTCAAGGTGTATGTTTTTCGAAATCTTTTCCTAATATTTGCTATTTTTTTGGTGAATGCAGGATGGATTAAGAATGTGTGACCCTAGCTTTATTTCATACTTCAGAGTAATTGCAGCTATGACGTGTATGTGGTATAGACAGTCTTTCATTCTAGATGGCAGCTTGGAGCAAAGTGGATAATTCTTTGCGGGGCAAAGCGAATAGTGATGCTTTGTGTGGTAAAATAACGTTCAGTTTTAATTTATACCCACACATTTATATATTTTCTAGTTGGATAATAATTATGTTAAAGTTGTTCTTAGTTCAATTTGAAAGTATAATTTTTATTTTGTGATTAACCGAGAACCTTTGTGTGTAAGTTTAAGTTGATTCATTTTGCCCCACTGCACTGCTGTGATCCACTTTGTCCTACTATAAAGGTAAAGCGATAATTTGTACTGTTTAATAATAATTTTAGAAATATTATTTCCATAAAGGTTTCCTTGCCAATTTTGTGATGTCACTTTGAAGTTGAATAGTCAGAGAAACTCTATCCGAAGTTTTACTTTGTTGTTGTACTTTATTAGTTGCTGTTTAATGTTGTTAAAGTTAAGTGATCCACTTTGAGCCCCCTTTCTCTATTACATTGCGTTATAAAGAAATTTGAATAGAAAATGTTCTTCAACATTACTGAAAATATTGCATAATAATGAAGAGCATAGGTATTAGACAGGCATAATACTACATAAAATTTTAACTACTAATATACTACACAACTACAATACTATACATTTTTCTATGCTCAACATTTTAATATGATCAAGAAAATTTGGGAGTATATATTCTTGTAAGGATCTCTAATTCTTTTCTACCTTCGCTGTCAGGCTTAGGCCAAAGCGAATCATCCTGATCAAGAATTTCCGAGTTCTCCACTATTCCTTGCACTTCCTTCGTTAGTTTATGTTGAGCAGTTTAGATTATACTAGGTAAATATCATGACTTATAACGAAGTAGTATTATGTTATTCAACTACACTTTAACTATTTCTTCGGATTGTTCAAAACAGTAATTGTTAGGATTAGTCACGTTTTATTTGGTTAGCTACACTAAATGAATTACTTTACAACGTTTTTAATTAGAGCAAAGGATTCGGATATTACTTTAGCTTACGTCGGGCGTGATTTTTTCGAACGAAATGTCACAGGTTCAGGAATCTGAATCATGCTAATGTTACGTCATAGTAACATGTTTATTACCATTTTACTATTGATGTTTTGCTACAAAATCAGACAGTATGTCGAGTAAGCGAAAACGAACGAAGACGGGTTAGAAGAAGCCAGGTTAGATATTTTTATTTGATTATACGCGATGCACATCATCTTTAACTGGCATCTCCTGTGACTGCTTCATTTATTGTTCCAAATGGAACGCCCGACATATACTAAAGATACGCCATGATTCGATTTGTTCGAATCGGATCCTATATCATTGTTCCAAAAAGACTGATTAATCTTTCGGAAAGTATGTTAAGTCCATCCTTCAATGTATTATGTACATAAAAGGCACAGTTATCTACACTCTGTAATCAGAACATTAATTAATATAGATTATATTTCTATTCTTCATTTATTCTGTACAGGAATACAGAAAGCGTTAGCTTGTGGAGACTTGTTATTCCTGAACCGACAGGAAGAGATTGAGAACAGTAATTTTAAGAATCTTACACTACAAGTGTACATTTATACTACTTCAGCACTTAGCAAAGCAATCCATAATCAATTGTAGGATCTGTACAAATGGAATGGATCTACAAAATTGTTTCGCAGCTTCTCAAAGTTTAATTACAAGCTTTCACCCAAACCTAGATAGGCAGGATTTTAAAATGTAACCCAAGTAATGAGAAGATAAAACACTTTAGATCTTGAACTAAATAATAGAAACAACCCAACCCTTCTGCATCCTCAGATGCATTAATTTCAAGAATTGATCCGATTTTAGAAGTTGTGAAACACACATGACGATCCCTTGTAAGGATCTCCAATTCTTGTCTACCTTCACTGTCAGGCTTGGGCCAAAGTGAATCATCCTGATCAAGAATTTCCGAGACTTCCACTATTCGTTGCACTTCCTTCATCACGTTAGGATGAACATACATCTCCTTTCGTACCATGGTATCATTTTTATATCTAGAATTATTGGCATATCGCACTCTACCATTTGGTCTGAATTCAAACTCAAGAAATTCATGACCGAATTGACCTTTGTGGCCAACATAATAACGAACATAAAAGTCGTGTCGAAAACTCATAATTTGGTCTTCAAAATTAAAATATAACCAGAACTTCCTCTAACACATTTAATAGGATTTTATTGTCCACTAATATATTGTTTTTACTTATAGCAAGATATGTAAATGACGGTCAGCAAATTCCCGTGCTTTGATCCTCATTGGCTAAAAGAGGACTGACGTCACGTGGAAGGTATTGTAGATTCTAAACTGTTTAGCACAAGGTTGATGCTCGTTGTGCTAACTGTTCACTTAAGATTTGTATGACCTGCCTTGCACTATTTCTTTCAGGCATGCCTTCGGGGGGTGGGGGGCTTTGCCCCCCGGGAAATTTCAATCGCAGCCCCGAAAGAATTAGTATCAACACTTGTATTACTCATACGTATACTGAAATAATATATAATAGAACATTCTATAAATATTGTTCATTTTACAAGGTTTGACTTTAACTAAGGAAGTATGACATATTGTTAAGTAACACTATTGTTATTTTATATTTTAGTACATTGGAGTCAATATACATTATTTCTGAATTTCGTGAGCTTCCCCACGAGCCACCCGAATGAAATCTTCTGAAAGAAACAATGCTTGCATGTTTTCAAATTCCTTGACAAACCAATAATAATAATAAACACAGAATGTAGTATCAGTTTATAGCTTTACATTTAAAGCTAGTGAAATAAAGGCTGACCTACTGTTTAACAAGCTGGGTAAGTGATTGGCGTTGCGAGTTTGTAATAAAATTCAACTATGCAATGGGTACTAATCCCAGTCTTCGATATTTTTTTTTTTTCAATAAATGATTTTCAATTTCATAAGATTTTCGTTTCTTATCTAATGCACTCATGATACTTTTATATTTTACCACCAATTAAAAGACATGTCAAGAAGCTTTCTACTATTCTTAGTAAGGAAATATAATCTGAAAACCGAATGATTATTTCTAAAGAACCTGACAATGTAAAATAATGTGTGTCAAAAATATTCATGTATAAAACAATTTAGTGATTACTGTTGAACACTGACTGTAAGTGCCCTACTCTCTTGATAAAGTAAAAATTAATGAAATCGAAGTTTTAAGTTACCACATAGGCTTAGGTCAAGTTCGTCTGGTTTACCTACCAACAGCTGCTTCGTTTACCATCGCCGGTATTAAATACTTCTAGTAATGAAAATACAGAGTAATCTTTACAATTTCAATAACTTATTTATTACTTGCTTCTGGAAGTGACTGTAAATTTGAAATTGCATTGTGTTGTCGAATTGGATCCAGCAGAATCGGTTTATGGCCCGTGGCTGAAATTAAAATACGACTGTCGTCCCATATTGCTTATTATTACAAAGTTGAACAGTGAAGCTCTTGGTAAGCTTCATTTTTATTTATTATTATTATTATCATTTTAATCAGAGTTTCGTTACATTTCATACCTGGAGTTTTAAAGAGTTCAGTTCAATTCTGAAGTCAATACGTTTTAATTTCGTAACCCATTACTGCGGTTTGAATTCGAAATTTAAGATCGCGCGGCCTAATCCTGAGAAGATTTTTCAGAATGCAGTTTCCTTGGCCTGTCGTCATCTTAGGTTCTAGAATCCAGAAATTTTTCCACGTAAAAAAGTATTACGACAATCGTTAAGATTACGAAAGAGAGGAAGCAAGTGTGTTAGGTAAAGGATAAGGGATGACATTGTAACGCTCCCCAACCTAATGATCCCAAAAGTGGATCACACAGACAAATAGGGTCGCCAGGAGCCTAGAGTACCCACGCAACGCATCTAACCTAACCTCTAGCTCCAAACATTTTCTACACCCCAGACGAGCGGGGCAGAAATACCTTCCAGATTTAAGAATATATGGGAAAGAGGATTCCAGATCCTTGTGATCGCTGTAAAGAAAATAATTTAGATCGAGGGAGGAAATACCGGTAAGGCGACACCTCCAATCTTTTAATTAGATCGTCAGTTCATACTCCGAAGTACCAGCTGGTTCAGATTAGCGACAGATTAAGAAAGAAAACGTAAATCTTTACTTGGGAAATAATCTCAAACGATGATACGCATAACGACTCATATGTGACTCATACGGTGTCTTTACTCACTTCGAAGTCTACAGGGTGGCAAAAGACCATGTCTTACCTTTACCTTTGTAGGGCCCACACCTGTAGTCTGGAATCGCAATTCCTGAAATAAAGACGAACGAACACAACGAATGACGGTCGCAACTCAATCCAAACGTAGTGTCATAACGCAAAACGCAAATAATATTTATTCACACAAATCGCATGCTGGAGTCACTTCATATGTCAACGCAGAAATAACCAGAAATTCAATATATAGTTCCTTTCCCAAGTCATCACTTCTCAGCTGGCGAAAGAATCCTACCACTGGTCTACGGATTTATGAACCGATCTAATCTAATTAAAATCACATCACTGAATATGATAGGTTTACCGAAACACAGAAATAATGAGTATCAATTTCTGTCAACTTCACGTAACGATTAGTAGTTAATTTCCAATGAATATCAAGTGAAACATTAAATAACTCACTGCACTTTATAAATCTTACTAAACACTGTAAGATGATTATCAACTAATGCCTTAGATCGTACCTGGTTAACTGAGAGGTTTCTACACTACGTTCACTGAACATAAACACAAGATTGTTCGAAGAAATATAAAAATTTCAGAATTTCAATTTATTACTCTGAATGTACATATTTCACGCTTTCGGCTATGATAATATCATAAGAATCGGAACAGAATTACTGTCGAGGTGTAGGAACAAACAAATTTGAATCTCTGGTATACATTGAATTAAGCAGAACTGAAAGTTGCGTAGTCACATATAAATGTCCATAATTTCTATAATAATTAATAAATTTCGTTGATATTTTCACAAATTATTCTCTAAATATTGTTATATAATTTAGAAAAGTTTTGTTACAGAATTATTTACACGAAAGAAGTTCTAGTCCAAAATACATCGTATAGAAAGAATCACTTTAACGCTGTTAATTGTGTGGCGTCATTACAGATGATCACTACCTTATACAAAAGACGTTCTGAATAAATCTTGAAAATACAAAATAATATTATAAAATACGATTTTTTCATCGGAGAATAGTGGCTGAAGTTGAAACCAAAATTATCGAACCATGTAGAATAATATAAAATTTAATATTAGCATCAAAACGGTACGCAAAAATAGTCGAGCAGACATGTTGCTAATTTGATCAAGTAAGGAAAATATGCGGTAGCTGTCAAACATGGCTAACCGGGAATTTCGAATAGATTTGGAAAACTGGAGACGAGAAATTGGCATATGATTATTGAAACCTAACGAACCGATACTTGTAATGTAAGAATTCGGTTAATAGTGGCCCCATACTGAAATTTAGAACATACTGTACATATTGATAAATAATCTCAAAACAAAAATATTAATTTAATACGGTGAAAATTTCGAAATAATGATGTTGAAAAGTCCTGATAGCACTTATATTGGTTCTAATTCTTCTTGAAACGAATAATATAATTTACCGGAATGGATGAAATCAGTCTAAATCGAAAATGATTACTAAATTTGGTGTTTATAATTACCAATCGTAGCCAGGGCTTAGGAAGTACAGATGACGGAAAGCCCATGCATCTATTCGTCTCGTTTTAAAAATTGGAACTGAACTAACATGGCGTTGGAGAGCAGTTCTCCCAGCAAACGGAGAAGAAGGCTGATTCACACCAATCAGCAAAAAACAAGTCACGAAGCATTGACTAGGGTCCAATCAAAACAAGCGTTAGATCCAAGTCATTGCTGCGTGACGAACGAAAACCTGGATGGATAACGATAAAAAATCCAAACGAAACACGCTCAAAGAGTCTAAAACCAACGAAAGAGAATGAGCTAAAGAGAACACACAGAAAGAAAACAAACGGAGACTAAAAAAATAAAAGGGGAGAAAATAAAAATAAAAATGGAACAGCAACTAGGCTGTTACAAAATATTCCACAGGATGGATGTATTTTCGATATATATTCATTAAGTTAATGATCCCAAATCCATTTTTCTTTTTACATGCCGAATCATCAAACACAATCTCTAAAGAAAACAATGCCACTGGGTTTTGCATGTCACTAGGCGCTTCCTGCTCCTTGTCGAATGTGAAGTTTTCACATTAAGCTGGTGAAGGGTGCTGCTTCATGGAGGTGTCGCGTGGGCAGTTGGTGACTGATAAAAGTTGAACATTTGCTACTTTACGAGCGGCTTTTAATTACTCGTCGGCTGTCGTTAGGCAGCAGTTTCACACTATGCTGTTAGATGGCTGACTGCTATCAGCCAACTAGAGACCTGCACGGGCCGGGCTAGGCCCGAGGCCCGCAGCCCGGCCCGGCCCGCCGGCCGGGCCGGGCCGGGCTTGCTTTTTCGTCAGGTCGGGCCGGGCTCGGGCCGATTAATTGCACTTCTTTAAAGCTGTTCAATAATTATTTACTTTCTTTAAACCATAATTGGAATAAAGCCAAAAGTTCAAGTTTGTGTGCACGCCACGTGGAGTGAAAGGTATTACAAACAATGGTATTATTTACAGTTGGTTTTGCTTAGCGGCTCCACTTTCGCTTTAGAGGATTGGTTGTTCACCGGGGCGTTAACCCCAATTGGCAGTCACACGAGTGACTGCATGCCGTACCCTCAATAAATAACTAAAGAAAGTATGCGTATTGAAGCTTCCTCTCCTGATGGTTCTTGTCAATATCAGAATATGGTCAATCCAACCACTGGATCCCAGGGGGTGAACAGAGTTGTCGTCTTGATATAAAAGTGAAAGGAAACCGCACTCTTTGTTCTTCTCCCCTCTTCAGTGACCCGCTGGAAGAAATGGTGGATGAAGTCAGGCTTGAAGTCTAATACGGTGTTAAAAACCGTGCAAATGTAGGTCTTGCGGGTGGGGTCAAATGTCTGATAATTTGTTTTATAAATAAAATTTATACTTTGACTAGCTACTTCTTTGTTGGATTTAAAAAACCTACGACTACAAGTAAGCCTACTGTTCAAAGCGAAAGGATTATTTTGATTTTTTGTGTTATAAATTGAAACGGCAATCCTGTAGAATGAAATTAAAATGACTAGCATATCTAGGGCATCACATTGTTCAAACACTCACATAGGCTTGTACGCATTATATTATTATTATTATTATCATTATACCAGATACAAATATATTGAGGCTCGAGCCAAAACTTTTTAAAATTTATCTGGCCGGGCCGGACTTGGGCCAAGAATTTTTAAAACTTATCGGGCCGGGCCGGGCCGGGCTCGGGCCAAGAATTTAAAAAACGTATCGGGCCGGGCCGGGCTCGGGCCAGAAACTTTCAAAGTTTTCCGGGTCCGGGCTGGGCCGGGCCTAGGTACATTCGGGCTGGATTGGGCTCGGGCCGAAAAATTCGGCCCGTGCAGGTCTCTACAGCCAACAGCAAGCAGCAGCTGGTAAACCAGCCCAATGTGACCTAGAGTTTACTATTTTTATTATTGTCCATATCCTCTCTCGTGGACCTTCGGTCAGGAAGCCGGCTGCCCCAGGCACGTACCCAGAAAGTGATTTGGGGGGGGGGTCCAGGCATGTTTAGATGTGAAATTTAAGTAAGATTCCTATAATTTTACCAAAAATTATACTAATTTCACACACAAAAAAGAACTGAATTTTGGTGGGTCCAAACTCCAGGACTCCACTGTATAGTCCATGGGCTGCCCTACTAATTGCGGCTAACCAAATATTAACGCCCACCGTCAAAAAGATTACGCAAACAATTCTTTGGCGTTGCCGCTTTCTCAAAACAGATGGCAAAAGCTTGAACCCCCTCTTTCCTTGAATACTTACGTACTTGAATGACCTTAGAGAAAAAGAAAGGAAGAAGAAAAGAAAGTAAGACAAGAATATTAAAGAAAGAAGTGGCAACATTTGGGACGAAAACCGCAGAAATCTACACATCATTTTCTCCAGATATTTGAAGTTTTGAACTGAACAAGGTTTCACAGAAGGTTTATTTATATGTTCTGGACCCAATAATACCGTACATTCACTGTTGTTACGGAAAATGTTTGAATTTTTCGGACTCAACAAAATACCACTTGAATTCTACATTGCTTGGGAAATGATAGTCGGTTTGCAGTTTACTTGAAGTTCGAGCTTTGGAAATATACATTTTCATTCCATCTATTTATCGGGGAAAATATGTAAAGAATAAATCTAATTTTTCGAATGCCAAATAACTGAAATGGATAATTAAATAACTGAATATTTTACCCCAGACTAGCAAAAGAATTTCCGGGGCCTGCTGTTGAAAACTGCTTGCTTAAGGTCCCAAAAGTGAATCGCTACAAGGACATTCCTCAATCTGTCAAAAAAGAATGAGAATAACCGCCTTAAACTTACAGACTGACTTATCATCACGTTGCACTGTAAAAATGGTTTCTTAAAATTGAGAATAAAGTTTTTATCTGTGCATCGAGATAGTCATGACGTAAGGCAATATGGAGCCCGGGCAAGTGAGCTTGATTTGTGCCCGTTCGCGCACACAATCGTGAACACACAGTGCTCCTCTTGCCCGGAATATTTTATTTTCCATTATTCCGAGCAAAGCGCGAAAACTTGACAAGACCTCTTCTCGAACACTCGACATAACCTATACATGAATATGGTTATTCAGATTGTGGAGTCATGCTTATCATCCATTGCAGTCAAGCGCACAAGTAAGAGTCCTGAGACGACATAGCTATTACGTCATTGACCACCATCGATGTGCTCCATTAATGAATCTTAATAAGCGATTATTCGCTTGTTTCGGCGACTGGCAGAGGCCCTTAATAGGCGGGCACCACTAGCCGCCACTGCACCGAGAAACGTTTTAGAAATTAGATATCGATTTTCTCACTTAATTTAGAATGAGAACGTGTAAGTTTGGAAATAAGATCGCTGGTTTTATTTCCAAACGGACATTTCCTCATCTTAAATGAGAATGTTGATATCTCATTTCTAAGAAAATTGACTTCTCAATAAGAAACTTTTTTCTTTACAGTGTGACACCAGAAACAATAGTCTTTAGCATTATCTATACTACTTTAAAAATACCATAGTTTCTCTCATTTGTCATTTATATTTAAATATGTTTAAAAATTGGCCTGATTAGTAAGTGCTCTGAGAACAAATTTATTGGGTTCCTTTCCTCTTGGCTTGTTGTGCTTGTTGTTGTTGTTGTTATTATTTGGACGTTAATAGGTGTTCTAAAACATGTCCCTTACTTGATTTCATATGTGAAAACCATTTTTGTTAGTTTCAAATACAAAAACTATAACGTACATATTGCAAATTGAGTAAGTGTATTTAGCACATTATATGCATTTTTGGTGTGCTATGATAATATTAAGAGCATTTCGTTTCTTTCAATTTTAGTATTAGTAACTCTAGTAACACACCTTAAATTGCAAAAGAGCAATTTTTGTTGGCCTCCAAATGCACAAACTCACGGAAAACTCAAGGTTCGTAAACCCAGTTGATAAATTGGAATGTATGTAATTAATCTTTTTTGTTCAAACCTTTCTGGAAAACAGAAGAGATGCAAATTACAAAACAGTGGTAAAAAACATGGTAGATATCTTAAAACATTTCAGCTGCAATATAAACCCAATTTTTCCAGAGCCAATTGAATTCTTTCAATAAGAACTGACCCCCTTTCCGAACTGGCACTTTATGCTCCGTTCCGTACCCTTGCTCCGTCGGATGCACCGTCGATGGTTATCCGAATTCCCCCTTCGACGGAACATTGAAGTGAACGGAGCAACGGAGGACCAGATGGTCACTTGACCCTCTGTTCGATTGCGCGCTGCTGCCATGTTGATAAGAAAACAGAGCGGCATATTGCATGCCAAAATTCCTTCTTCACTTTGGAGTTGGGACAAATATGTAGAATTGATCACGTGTTGCAAGTTTAAAATGAATGACCGTGCCGAAGTATTTGAATGTAAATATTTAATTGTTATAAGATTTGATTTTACATTATGTTATCGATATTGTACCATGTTTTGAGTTATTTATATATCTTCATGATCATTGAATAATTTCAACTTCGCAATGTGAAAATAATATTGTTGGATAGATTTCTCCAATGGGATTCCATGTAGATATTAATAGATGAGAGGTTAACATATGAGCAAGGGCGTCGGCAGGGAGGGGAAAGGGGGAGGCAGTTGCTCCCTTGATTTCAGATTTTATACCAAATACTATTCTATTTTCATATATTTGATGTATGTTTTTGTGCTTTTTACTGCACGAGAAGAAGCTATTTGAGATTCTCCCGTTACATTTCCTCAACCATAATTATTTCAATGTATGTAATCACAAATACGCAATTTGTGCCCACCAAACAAACTATGTTAAAGCATCGAAAGTAAAAACACGAATGCTATTGGTGTACTATTATGTAAGTGTTATTTCTTGTGAACGTACTCTGTTTTATGAAGTTGAAGCAGTTCCTGTAGAAAGTCAATGAAAAAGACGTCTCTCTTTCTCTCCCTCCCTCTCTCTCGCTTTCACACACACACATTTATATACAAAGTTGAAAAAGCACGTGTATGCCAATCGTATGATACACATTCTTTATAAATAATTTTAATTTTTAGTTTTTAAAAATATCGAACAAATCAAGAAAAACACTCTCATCTAACATTGAAGAAATGAACTATTTCATTTTGAAGAATTTTTTTAGCCGAGATATTTCAAGGTCACTAACTTAAGCCGGCATAGCCCAGGATTTCAAATTTCTTATCAATAGCAAATATATAAAAATTAATGATTACTTAATTTGATAGATATTCTTAAGAATTATCCAACCCATTTTCTAAAATGTCATTCTTATTGTGATTTGTTCATTATCTTTTAAAAAGCGAGTCTGAATTTGAATTTTTTAAAGGTCTTTACATAATTTTGGCTGATGCCGAATGGGTGATGCTGGGAGAATACAGACCAGAAATTTACCTAGCAATGCTTTTCATCGATAGGAATTCTTACACATAAATTATCTATTAATGTTTGTTAAAATGTGCTATTTCTGTTATCTCCGACATCCAACACAGAATTTAATAAAAGTGCTATTAATCACCGTTTCAAATTTTCCTGAATTGTTGAAAGTTTTCTTTGTCTGATAACGTTATGCCATCTCGCTTTTAGTGACTTCAAATTATGTAATAGTCGTTGATCGCACTACATAAATTTCTATTGTAATGAACAACGAGCTCTAACATGCCAGGCATTTAATGATCCTGATTATTCAAAAATATTGGATGTGTTAGTGTCCGGCGTTACTGAGAAGTTACTGTTAACAATTTTGTACTGTGTTCTGAGTTCAGATTCCAATAACTTAATTTGAAAATTATGAGGACTTCAATTTTATTTTATGTTTGAGATTATTTTATATCGTTCAGCAAACTATTAGCAAGTTCTCAACTAGAAAGTCGGAAGGAAAAATGTTTCACGGAAGTATCTATGCCTGTCTGGGAATTTCCACCTTTCCGCAAATGGCGAATGTTGATTGTGTTAATCAAACACTTTCCGGTGTCCCGAGGAGACCACCATTTTTTTTGTTAACATAGTTTGTTGTATGATTTCGGTAATTCAACACTATGATAGTACTAATATTGTGTTGAATCAGCATTAGAAGCACATACATTGTGTTGAATCGCCGAAATCAACAACAGTTTGTTGTATTGATTTAACACAAACAAGTGATGGTCGCCGTGAGATATCAAAAAGTGTTAACACAGTCATATCTTGCTGTGTACTTCTTCCTTTGCCATTACCAACGATAGCGCTACTAAAAGAAGAACACTCTAACTAACCAGAAAACTATATTTAATAAAATTTTACACCCGTAAATTAATTTTACCTTGTCTTAAGAAAATAGTATAGTGTAGTCTAATGAATGTTCTCTAACAGTATGTAATAAATAAATAATTGAGAATAACTTGCACCTCTTCATGATTCATCTGCAAATTTATCCCATATCTGCGACAGTGACACGCGCAACACCCATACACAATATATATATATAATCTTCTGAATTTCCCCTTCTTGGGAAAATTCCCGGCGACGCCCTTGCATATGAGTAGTTTATTTAAGAATACTAAGATTAAGAACTATTATAATTATTTGAAGTGTATTTAGGACTTCAAATGCGTAACGTTGTCAAGGCTCACGACTTAGGTGGTTATTCATAGATCCTGGTTTAACATTATTTAGTGATTCATAGTTCATGAGACGCACGTATCATGCAAAAACTTTCAGAATAACCTGAAGAATTGAGATCATCCTTCGGATAGCTATCAATCTTTGTCTGTTGTTATTTAATATATGTCGAATACCTACAAGTATGGGAATTGTACGGCTACATCTATCTTCATCCATGTTGCTTTTTGCCTTATTCACTACGCATCAAACTACCTTGACTACGCATTGCCCAATACTCACTCACATTACGCGCGGAGGGTTTTCAGCTGTTTCCAGACTTGGGTGACATCTGTGGTTAAAATTGTAAACACTTATTTAATTCGGATAAGTGTGCATAACGGAAGTGAACGGGACGTAGCACAACGGAGCGGAACGGAGTACCATTGAATTCGGAAAGGGGGTGAGTGATATCAGAGCGGGATTCGGCAAAATGGCGTCCTAACGACAGGAGGTCGTTGAAATTCAAAGTGTAAAAATCATAAAATAATCACGTTTTTCGGCTTGATCCAGAAGAAAATTGGTAAAAGTTAGACTTCAAAAGATCTCCTCCAGTTCTATACAAACTAGAAGATAAAACAAAATCCAAATTGGAAGTGATAAAAACCTCTAAAGTGAATTGTGACTAGTGTGATTGGTGTGTGTGTTGCAAGATTGAAGACTGTAACCAAGACGACAAATCAATAGCTATAAAATCATATTAAAACATATAGACGATTAACTATAGGACTATTTGACGTATCACGTTTTGTTAATAATCAAGTTATCAAAATAAAAGCAATGTCGCAATGGGCATGATCATAAAGAATCGAGCCCGGGACTATCTATTATAACGAGACGATACCAGCAAAGAACAAGAAGCAATACTGTAGCATATAATGTAATGAACACACAAGCAACCATCAGAGGAAGTAACATTTAATTATTGTTGAAATTGAATTCTATTTATGGCCTTTAGGAATCTAAGGTTCAGGGCACTTAAATATTATGTTCTACGTAAATGTAAAGATGAAAGAAGTGCACTTTAAGTGTATATTTGAAGACTATATCTTACTTATTAAATTGATTTCTTTGACACACATTTGAAGAACTTTGGACAGGTATATTCTGCTGGCTGATTTTATTCATGAATAAAGGAGTACAATTCGTGAGCTGTTTGACATCATTAACTTTGTTTATTCACCAAATACGAAATTGAAACATGAAAATGGAAGAAAGACAATTCTGTGTATTTTCAAAAATTAAAACCAATTTCTTTTCGAAAAGCTGACGTCATTAGCTATTTTTCTGAACCACTTTTCCGATTTCATACAAAAATAAATATTGAAATCGATGAATTATTTAAATTATAAATCAGATTTGCACCAAAACTTTACGTGATAGACCAAATCTGATAGCACTTCTGAAATTAGCAGCAAAATTTTATTCAAAGATTTCTATTTTGCAAAGCAAGTTTATAATGATCGTAAAACTATGGTTAACGATTGACGTTAATGAATAACACTATACACAGTGTTTTAAAACCCAGTATATTTCTAACACTAGTCATCCGTAAAGTCGCAAGAACAGATCACCATTTGCTTTGCATTCTGGAAATTCACAGTACATCTAACGGATGAAATTCCTGCAGCTCCTCACCAACAATCTGATTGTTCTCTTATAATTCAGAAAGTCTGAAAATGTCTTCTCTCGATCAGTTTTGGGAAAACATACTAAGAACAACACACGCTAGTTAACATGCTCTTTTTCCATATCGTCAGTTGCAAAATGTACTGTCATTATTCGACACAAGTTATCTATTAACCCTTGTTATACGGTTTCTTTCTACAATCTTTGACATCCTACACATGTTTTGATGAAAGTATTATTACTCACCATTTTAGATTTACCTAAATTATCAAGTCTCTGAAGTCATATAGTGTCATACGATCTCCCTCTCACTTTGACTTCAATTTTTTCTAATAGCAATTGATCACACTGGATTAGTTTCTAACGTAATGAACAACGAAATCTACTTAACACGCCGGGCAGTAAGACATCAGACAATCCGAACTATTCAAAGATGATGGACATGTTACTCCGACGCTATTGATAAGTCACTGCTCTTACAGAAACTTTGTAGACCTACTCTCTTCTGAGTTCAGATACCATTTCACTAATTTGAATATTATGATTACTTCGATTTTATTTTACTTTTGGAATAATTTTATATCACTCATCAAGCTCCTAACAAGTAACCCCCACCCCACCTGTCTAGAAAGCACGAAAGGAATGAGGTTCCTCGGAAGTGTCTAGAGGTGCCAGAGAATTTCCCCTTCAATTAGCACACTCAAGTAACTAGAGAAAATGAAATTATATTACTTAGCTTATCTGCCTTAGTTTAGATTTGGACAGGTTAAACTTGTGACTTAACGAAGTCTTCTTGAAATTATCATCTAAACCACTACCACTAAAAAAGATGTGTTGTTGTGTTAGACCTATGTGCAGAAGTCATTAAAGAAACTATAAGCAACGTGCCGGGTACAATATCAGTTTTGCCAAATGAAATCTATCTAAAAGCGATACTGGACTGACTGCTGCCATTGAAAATTTCATGAATATATGAAGCCCGGAAGCGGAGAGGACACATCTTAATCTCGTTGGTTCACGTCCAGTCTAAACCAATATCGACCATATTTTCTGTTCTAACTAAGCTTCTTGTGCTTGATATTGCTGTGCGGCACGTTTTTATTTATGTCTTAATTCTTGCAAGAAACGTAAATATTATTTGCAGTATTTTCTATTATATGCGGAGTACGGTATAGTATTATACTCGTATGAATAACCCAGGTATTAAGACAAATAGAAAGCGGGCCGCACAGAATTAAAAAGCGTATGAAACTGAGTTAGAACTAAACATTTGGTCCGTATTGGATCAGACTAGAAATGAACAAACGAATTTAAATATTTTCTATCGCGTCTATATTTCGACACTAAGCAATCACTCCAGTATCGTTATGTAGAGCTCGATGGGTTTGCAAAATTATTTTCTACTTTATTATTGTTTTTTTAAAAAGAAAAATCTTGAGAGTGCCAATAACACTAGTGACTAGCGACAGGAAGAGTGCATTGTGAAAACACCAGTTAATCGTGTGTACAATAGAAATAAATAGGCTTACCTGGCTTACCTAACCTCCACATGAGTTTGTTCTCTAATTTTGTTAAATTTCCTAATGCGTTTATATATATATAAGAAAGAAAGCTGCGTAGCCTAGTCTATAGCGCGCTCGACTTCAGTGCGAGCGGTCCCGGGTTCGATTCCCGGTGGGGGTAAAAAATTTCGGTGTTGACCCAGCATCGTGAGGACAATTGGGGAACTGCTGTGAATGAAATACAACCTCTCTCCCAACCGGTCTGGTCAGCTTGGGAGCAATAGACCAACTCCTCCCTTCGGGGGGAGACCTCATCCACTAGTGGATTGAATATGACTGTGATTTATATATATATATATATGTAAGATAAAAATATTTTCATTAAGAAAAAAATCAAACGAAATTACACCAGGGTTTGATCCCGGGTTCCTTGGATTAGCTTTCCGACATGTTATCAATATGGTAAATTGGCAACTAGAAGCACCTGCTTGGAAGTAATATTTACTTTTTAAGAAGTAATACGCATGTGCGAGAATGGCTCAGCCTCGTGTGCCCTTCCTTTCGCAAGTCCAATAACTAGGTAATGCTAATATCAGGGATATTTTCCCGAACCTGTAGAGGGACCGATAGTAATGACAGTAGCGGTTGGTGGGGGAAAATCAAATTAGCTAATCTGAAAAGACAAATCATTTAGGCATTACTTCCGAAGTTGAGTGTCCGTCTGGTTTTCTACTAAAAGCCTGATGGAAGCTACGAAAATTTAAAAATCGTCAATTTTTACGTCCAATTCACTGGTTTTCTGTTTTTTTCGGTTACCGCGCAGGGTGGGGATGTTCACATTTATTATTAATATTAGCTTTCTTGCATTTTTCGTACATCATCTTAAATTACTGACCATGGGAGCGTGGAGGTTAGGTAAAGTTAGGTGCGGTAATGTATCTTTACACTGTTTGTTCTCATATACGTCACAGTTTTTTTCGTCGGAACAAAGCTTACCACACTTTCTGCAGTTTGTTGTTATATCTATTAATCCATGACTTTCACACAGTTTTAAAGATTTTCCTCCGTATTACCGTATTGTTTCACAAGCTGTAATACTGTTAACTCGCATCCAGGGCAACGTTCCTGTACACCTGTAGTAATGTTCACAATATAAATGCTCGTAACTTTCCCACAATCCAATCATGCGGTAACCTTCCGCCAAGTAGTTTCCTCCGCTTCCCAAATATTTATATGTTTATCACCGATTATACAATATAATATACTCAACTTTCGTTCTTTTTATATATTATTAACCGCACAAACGAGCAAATTATCAATTTCTTCCCTGTAAATTTTCTAAATTTTACTAGAAACGGACGACCAACTTTGGAAGTTAACCCATCATTTATGACCAAATTTCAGATTGCATTTCGTGTATGGTAAGGATTAAGGCCTTTGAGCAACTTTGACTCAGGCCGAGGAAAGCATTAGAGGCAATATACATTTGTACTGAATTCTAAATAGCATGCTACTTATATGAATATTCAGTGAACACCTAGCATATAAAGCATCAAGCTTTGTGAAGTTGCTTGGAAGGTACAATGTCTTTCAGTTACGTCACACCACACTCAGGCAATGACGATTAAGTTTCGGAAATTGGTTACCTGTTATTTAAGTATCTTGTCGTGCACGATTATAGTGCATTAACTCATTTATTTATTTGTGACTTTTTTTTATTCTGTAGTAGTAACATACAAGAAAATAATACAGTTTTGTTAACAAATATTTCTGTTTTAAAACGTTTAAATTCCTTGTCAGATTTGAACCCGTATAATACATGAAAGGAAAATAAATCTTGCAAAATTTATCACATTTCAGATGGTACGTCTAATATTGTAAGCACTCTTTTAATATTCTGCTTCAGCTAGTAAACAAGGTAATGCTTTGTGCAAATGCAAAGTTGGGCTGGACTTCAGACACTTCCTCGGATTATTCAATCAGTGACAATTGAGGTTTGGCTACATTACATGTTCTGGGATCATCCACACGTAGCAAATTAATTAGATTATCCCTCTTTAATATGGCTTAATGATGGTCTTAAGAGCTAGGTCAGCTACTTACAATGAGTATTCCTTCAAAACTTCTTAAACACTATTAACCCTCCCCCACGAAGTTTGACTTTACACTCTGTAAACTGGGAATCCCTGTACAAATATGGGTTTCTCTTTAGTAAACGTCGGGCGTTCCGTTTGAAAGTATGAACGGAGCAATCGTAGTCGGTAGGTCTATCTGTTAAAGACGATGTGAATCGCGTATAATGAAAAACCTAACCTGGCTTTTTCTAATTTGTTTATGTTTACAATAGCTCACTCGACATACTAGCCATGATTTTTGTAACAAAACATCAATTGTGGTATGGAAATTAACATGTCACTTTGACGTAACATTACCATGATTCCGATTCATGAACCTATGACTTATTTTCGAAAAAAATCACGACCGATATATGCTAAAGTAATCCCCAAATATGTTTAATAAACATTGTTTATAGTATGAACTTGGAGTGGGACCCAATAACCACGTACTGGAATATTTATAGTAAGACGCATGAATTCTTTAAATCAAGAAAAGGAAAGACATGAAGAGAATTGTTAGGCACGTCTCCAGAATTTGGTTTTGGGAGGGGTCCAAGGGCTTCCGGGGAGGTCCAAGGTCTGTCTGGACATGAAATGTGTATTAAATATATATAATTACGTCTGAAGTTATACTATTGTTCCATAAAACGCTGAATTTTGGGGCAAAACCCCGGACCTACAACCTAAATACGTGCTTGAGACTTATCCAGTTTCAGTGTCACCAGCTGAAAGAGACCGGATTAACAGTTTGCTGAAACCAAATCTGAAATATTATTTTTGTCTATCTTCTTTGGTTTGCACGCTTACTTTTATTCAAGTTGGGGTGATAAATGGGCTAAATTGAATTTACAGCGTACCAAATATTTTTGTAGAATGGGGAGCAAATGAAATAAGAGAAAATATTATTTTTAAAAATTACAGGCTTTTAGATATATTCTAAAATATTGTGCTGTGGTTTGGAAAACCTTGAAAAGTCTGTGAATTTTGTTGATCAGCGAATTATCTTTAAAGAAAAGGCAGACAATTTTAGGATTTGTTCTGTCCAATTTGTGGATGTTCCTGCCATTGTAGCACAGTTAGGAAGTATGTTACACATGCTTGAAGAAATATTTGTTCAAGCTACAAAGGGTCGGTCTCCCCTGACGTGTAGTCTAACCAAAGCTATTTCATACATTGACACTGCTATTGCATGAGGAAGGTAAACTTCAACCTATTTTTCTATAATTTTCCTCAATGTTACTACGACAATCTAAAAGGAAATGTGATTTTAGTCTGGAAAATTGGGAGCAGCCAGGGAATTCTTTTCTTCTATTCTCTTGATACCCTATTATGAAACATTAGGAGCTGCTTTTGTTGCTAGTATCTTGTAGAATCAAGTTCAAATGCCTATGAGAATCCATTCCTTACAGATGTGTTAAGGCTCAGTCCAAGTGGAGTTTTCAGCCTCTTTCGTTTTACGTCAATTATTTAAATTTCAGTACAGAAAAACAGAAATTAACTTTCACAGACCAAAGTTTGTTTCGTCCTTTAATAATGAGTACAATTAATTTTAAGTAAATGGTAGTAGTAACTGCACGATTGTGTGCAGAAACTTTTGGGGCATTATTCTGTCGCAAAAGTGTTTGCACACAATCCTGAGTTTACTGTTAATGACTTATTAAAACTAATTGTACTCATTATTAAAGGACGAAACGAACTTTGGTCTGTGAAAGTTAATTTCTGTTTTTCTGTACAGAAATTTGAATAAATGACGTAAAACGAAAAAGGCGAGAAAACCCACTTGGATTGAGCCTTAAGTAATTTCAGAAATTACATTCACCTGAAAACATTAGGTTAGATTATTTAGCTTCTGTAGAGCCTACTACATATGAGTAAGTGGTACTGTGGTGGCACAGTAATCCGAAAGGTACTAGGATCGAATTTCAAGATCCAAAGATTTAAACTTTAATATTTTCTTGTTTTCCTCAGTCACATCAGATAACTATAGAAATAGAATCAAGGATAAGGTTCTATATGCAAAGAACAATGCTAACACGCTATAGTTACTATTGTTGGATACACAGAATTCAATGGATTGGATCTAAGATGAGTAAAACAATCTCACCGTTTTGAATGAAGAAGTTGAAGAGTGAATTAATGGATTACGTACTAACGTATCATTCAGCACGTACAAACATTCCCCTGTAACGTCCTTTGCAAATGTTCAGCCAAACATACATTACCACGTTAGTACAGATAAGTGAAGTTGGCCCAACCACATCAAGCTTTTAAGACCAAAACCACACCAAGATTTTGTGCATATTTTGTGCTAATTTGTGCACACTATCCCATATTTGGTGCACGCTCGGTTTAGCCCAGAAATCGAAAACAATGTGGTTGGGCCAACTTCACGCTGGCCCAACCACATCA
>JAGDQP010000086.1:43533-101921 GCA_022664845.1 Lepisma saccharinum
CGATAGCTTGATGTGTTTGGGCCAGCGTGAAGTTGGCCCAACCACATTGTTTTCGATTTCTGGGCTAAACCGAGCGTGAACAAAATATGGGATAGTGTGCACAAATTAGCACAAAATATGCACAAAATCTTGGTGTGGTTTTGGTCTTAAAAGCTTGATGTGGTTGGGCCAACTTCACGTATCTCGTTAGTACCGGTCCTCCACCAAATTGAAAGCCACAAAATGTCTCAGACATCATTTTACGCTTGCTGCATGTTAATGAATTTCATGAGCCGTTAACTTTTGGAGAAACATAGCTTGGCATATTCTTCACTTGGAGCAGATGTTCTGCTGTTTTTATATCGGGTTAATTTATTTGCCCAAAACAGAATAAAAAAGAATTGCACTTACGGACTTTACATATCTTTGTTTCAGGCTTAATAAAACGGCATGGACTTGTTGTATTTAATATGTATGGAGTTGAGAATCAGCATTTGATTATCAGGTCATCCATATTGCACTAAATACAAAACATTGCTCCTCAAACCTTTCTGTCTTCAACGTTGACTTGGATTCAACCGCTCTTTCACGGTGGTGTGACCGTGTGACCAAACTGAAAACTCCCTAAACCAATCACGTGTAGTGTGTCGGTAAAGTAAAGTAGGGCTACTTTAAAGATCGATTAAAACATTATTCAGAATACAACATATTACACAATGCGAGATATAATGCAACATATGAAATGTGCAATAGAATTTAGATCCTTTGAGAAAAGGTTAATACCACTGATTCTGCAATTACGGCATATTTGATAGTGTAAAAAATATTATAGCTCACATTGCAATATGTGCAACACAACATATTTTGCGAACTTTAACGTGGGTAACTAAGAAAAAGTTAACATGCTCGCTTGTAACTTTTACAGGTTGAATCAGTGTTCGATTTGCCGGGCGAGATGCGGGGGAATTTTTCTGATGCGTGAAGATTTCATCTCCGATTGTTGATTCCGAATAACATCCCAACCAGGGGTAAAATTTTGTATTTCTACCCAAACAGGTAATATGTTGAAACTTACCAGCAGACACTAGTTTTAGGATCCCCCTTCGTAATTTATAACAAATCGAACACTGTGTTGCAGTATAATACCAAAGGATTTAAATATATAGAATGTAATGTCTGATGCGTTATCATGAAAAATAATTTGAGAAAAGTGGGTACATTTTTTGGGAAATTTTGTTTGCTGCATCTGAGTTGGAGGTGAGTGGAATGCATAGCGAAGAAGACGCTAGTTCTATAGCAGATAAAGTTTCAATATTCAGTGAACACAAAGAGGAAGAAATTGGATGTTCTGTGGTTTCTGCAAAATGGGTGTTAGCTTGGAACTTATTTCGTTCAAGAGACAATATATATAAAGCAAACATACTGTACGTATTTTTCAGTTCTGTGTGCACCATCAAATTGTAGTTTAATGCAAGATTATGGTAGGTCCAGTGTTGTCATAATATATAGCATTTACACGATTTCACATGATAGTAGAATCCGCAAAAGCTGGAAATAACGCCAAAATGTTGTGAAACATTGAGGTATTATTCTCTACACATTTCGAAAATTCAAATAGTTTTATCGCTATGAATTGAAAAATAAAGTCACGTTATACGCACTTTAGTGTGATGATCATGAGTTAGAAACTATAAAATTGATAATGGCTTGAAAATTGAACTGGCTTTACAAGGCTAAAATGTTACAAATTGGTAAACTAATATTAAAGAAAAGTAGCTGACTTGAGGTTGGATGACATATGAAACAATACAGTAGACATTGTAACATAAATTCTCTTGTAGTCATCGTGTAATCGAAAACTAAACCTCCGAGAACAGAGATCCTGTCAAGCGTTTCAATTTGTCTGGAGTCAAATCAAAGTAGTGTATTGTACGGCTTCTATCGATTTTTAACAGTAAATTTTGAAGTTGGGGTATGTGCTAGGCAATTTGGAGTGCTAATATTCCCATTTCGGGGTATGGCGGTCACGTAGTCCCTTGCGGGAACCAATAAGAGTCGCGGGAAGGCCCAAGGACAGGGTCGCCTCAGAACTGTTACCGAGTGTGATGAAAGAAGATAGAACGGGTAGTGAAATATGCTCCTAGCGCAGGGAGTTGAGTACGTAACGTCTGCAATCCACCCCGACTGGTAAGGGTCTCGGGGAACACCTCAAACACCATGTAGAAAAGATCGCAGAGTCTTACATAAGGAAAAGAGACCAATGGTTAGAGAGAATGACCGCCCGGGAAAGGAGACTTATTTCCTCTCTGGCCTCTCGGGGAGAGATAACACCCCGACAAGTATTCTACAACGAACGAGGACCCTGTCATTGAGGAACCTCTCAATAGGGAGATGAGTCCGACACCAATTGGGAGATCTCCAACGAAAGAGTGCCTTTCCACTTTTGTGGCCTCTCAGCAATGAATAAGAGACTGCCGCACTTGGCTGCTCGCCTCTCGGATGGAGATACTAAGTTACCAAGAAACCTCTTTGCCGGGCAGAGGTTGGGATCATTTCAAAGAAACCACCAAATGCTTGCTGGGGCACTATGCTTGTTCTTCGTTAAAGATAATCTGCTACAAGTTACCTGATTCGCCAGAATATATTATTTAACCCATGCGTTAAACATTCACAGATTTCATAGACTCAGCTATAACTTCGCTACCTTCTTAGACTTAGACAACCTGAAGTTGGGGGTTGTCCAAGGAAATCGACGATCTTGCACAGTACTCTAGAAGAAATTAAATTTTCATCCATGGCATCGTTGAAACACCCAATGAAGCGATCGAGGACATTGTGCTTCAATGTCTCCATAACAAGCTCAAACTAAAGCATATTAATAGGTCACACATTGATAGAACTCATCGAATTGGGGCGCCTAGAAAGTCTGTTGCAGATGCCGTGAAAATTGGGAAGAGAGCCATTATTAAGTGTAAGTTATGAGACAAGAAATGACATTTGGAAGGCTAAAGACTCCTGAAAATGTCCTTTTTCTGTTAACAGAATCGCTTAACCCTAATAGACAAAAAGCTCTACGAACTGCCAAAGAACTATTTGGCAAATTTTCATCGTGGTCTCAGGATGGGAAAATTTTCGTCCTGCAAGCCAACGGCAAGAAATCTGTAGTCACCACTCATAATGATGTGTGTGTGTGTGTGGAACTTTTTAAGCGTGTGTTTTCAAACGAGATGACTTGTGTAGTGTATATTGTGTCTGTTTTGTATGTCTTATGTGTTTATATGTTATATATATTGTGTGGTATACTTGTGTGTGGCATCTCTAAAGAGTGAATTGTCTTTACTTTAAAAAAGTATAGTAAGCCAAGTATCATTAATGTCAAACTGTTTGTATTTTGTGTGTTATCCAGTTCTAAAGTTTTTCTGTTACATTGTTGTATATTATATATTCAAGCGTCATCATATTGCAAAAATATAGTTTCTTATATTGGTTTATCTATTAATATTGTCTTATAGTTTTCCTAACGATAAATACATCCACATTGTGAATCGTTTCATGCCGGTGGGTAAGTACTATTGATTTAACTATCTCCCAACATATACGAGCTTGCCTTTGCAGTTCTTACAGTTTCCTCAATCTCTTTTTCTCTCTCTCTGTCTGTCTGTCTCACTGCATAATTTTTACCAAGATATGTCCGTTGTGGATATTGTAAATCTGACAACACCGAAAACGGTACTTCCTAGTTATCCGATGTCTCCTCTCACTTACGCTTTACACATCTCCCCTTCATCCTGCAGCTCAAGTGTCAATGACTTAAAATTCTGTATCCCGGCCTTCCCTCGCCTCTACGTCAAACCTTCTAAAGAGTGCGTTGGAACCTTTTCATGATTCATTACTGTTTGCACATATAAATTCACAATCTTATATATGAAATCCAGACTATTTTCCAACATATATCGTTACATGTCATTGCGGTAAGTGAAAGCTGGTTTATACCAGTTGTCCGTTCCGCTGATATTACTCTTCCTGGCTATAAGATTTTCAGAAATGATAATCTAAATAAGAGCTGGCGGAGTAGCAGCGCTAGTGGATAATCACGTCAGAGCTGAGGTCATTTCAAAAGCTTTTGGCAATTACATTAAACAAATTTAATTCTTTGTTCTAGAACTGACAATTAACAGAAAAATCTAGCTTCTGAAGTTGCCTATAGACCACCTGGAGCTTGTTTTAAAAATTTTGAGGATGAAATTGGTAACATAATGGGTTTATAAGAACATGTTATAATTACGGGAGACCTTAACTACGATTTGCTATTGTTTAAACAACACATACAAAAGTTTCGTAACACGATCTCGTCTTGTAATCTTAATGTCTGTAAACTACAAGCAACGTATCACACTCCTATTCACAGTTGGCTAGACTTTTATTAGCAACACATCCAGAACGTATCATTAAACATGGTCATCTTAGTGTGAGTGGTATATCTTTTCATGGTCTGATATTTGGTGCTTATTCTCACTTTGTGAAAAAAATTAAACAAAAAATTGTGACTTATCGTGATTTGAAAAACATAAATATAGCAGCGCTATATTCACTAAATTGCTATAGTGCCCTAAATTCACTAATTCTTCAACTAGTTAATAAACATGCCCCTATTAAGAGGGGGAGAGCTACTAGACCACCATCACCATGGATTACACAAGACATTTTGACTTTGATGGTTGAAAGGGACTCTGCACATAGACATTTTACGAAAGATAAACGAATACACGTATTAGTTTTGAACGATATCGATCACTTAGGAACCGCTGCAATCAGGCTGTCAGGAATTCCAAGAAACGTTTTGAATCTAGCCTGCTCAATGTAGGGGCTAACCCTTAAGTACTCTGGAATAAATTAAAACGCTTGGGGTGGGGTGAAAATTAGATATTTACCGTACTCAGTACTTTTCATTAGATGTCTTAAACCATCATTTCACTGAGGTCGAATTTATTGATAGTACTGTTAAAACTCAACTATTAAATCAATTTTAGACGCCAGGCTGATGGGGTAAAATTTGATATTACGCTGGTCAGTCAGAGACAGGTGGCAAAGGTTATTGTGAAAGTCAAGTCAAATGCAGAAGGCACTGATCAGATTTCAGCTTTTATTATAACTAATCCTGCCACATATTCTGGCCTATGTAACTGACATTTTCAATAGTTCAATCACTTAAGGAAGTTTTCCACTAAATCGGAAACTAACTATAGTACGCCCCCTTCCTAAAACTAGCAGTGTGACTTGTGCAACCGACTTCCGGCCTATTAGTATCTTTCCCGCTTTATAGAAAGCATTGGAATATATTGTTAAAGATCAGATCCACAGCTATATTACATACAACAAACTATTAGAACCTCTTCAGTTAGGAGTTAGACATAAACTCAGCACCAATACTGCAGTGGTACTGCAGTACCAATAACAGAAGGTTTTCGTTTTGCCATGGACTATAGACAAGCTACAATCCTAGTACTGTTGTATTATAGCTAAGCTTTACAGTCTGTGGACTACGATATACTGGTGGCTAAACTGAAAGCTTTCTTTAACTTTTTTGAATCAGCCGTATCGTGGATTCGCTCCTACCTGGTTAATCGTGAACAATTCGTTATGCCTCATAATAAATCCTCCTCTGTAACCTCAATCTTATGCGGGGTCCCTCAAAGCAGTGTTTTAGGACCTCTTCTGTTTGCACTTTAGATCAATGACATATCTGATGCATTAACGCACTGTCGTTATCATCTTTATGCCGATGATCTTCAAATTTATCTCTCAACCTTGCCATCAGAATTGCATCAAGCAATAAATAAACTGAATCAAGATTTAGATAGTTTAATGAGATGATCACTAAGACATGGCATGAGCATCAACCCAAGGACATTTCAAGCTATGCTCTTAGTTTACAACCATATTCGTGGTAATATTGACTGTAAAACATTACCCCCTTAATTATAGATAACATCCCAACATTGTTTTAGCGCACAGTCAAAGATCTAGGTTAAATGCTGGATCATAACTTATCCTGGAAAGATCATGCAATGCTTTTGCATCTTTGTACTCATTACGTCGCATAACCCATTATTACCAATACCAGTTCGAATATATCCAGCTAGAATGTTGGTACTATCACACCTTGACTATGGGGATGTAGTTTACTCCGACCTCACGAATGAGCTAGCAAGATGACTGCAACATGTCCAAAACGCTTGCGTTCGTTTTTCTTTGACCTAAGATACATTGATCATATTTCGCCTTCTTTAATAAATTAGGATGGCTCCGATTACATGAACGTCGTAACTCCCACAAGCTTATGCTCCTATACAAAGTGCTAAAAACAAGTACCCTGTCTATCTTTTCTCACGCTTCCAGCAATTATGTGATTTTCATAAATTTAACAAGATCTCGCTTCCTTCGATTCTGCGGCATAAATCAAACTTTTTCGCCAAATCTTTCACAGTCCCATCTTGTAATCTTTAGATCAGTCTTCCACTCGATTAGGAACATAGATTCGTTGGCAATGTACCGGAAGAGTGTTGAGACACTGTTTAATAATTAGATGTGTCACCAGGCAATGAATCGAACAAGGTTTGCTTCAGGATTTTATATACATCATTAGAACCGTGTCTTTTTTCTTCTCCTAATATTACTTTTACTATAATGATATTCTAAAGTAAGGAGCTGTGATACATATATAATAAATCATAGCTATATTTAGTCGACTAGTGGATGAGGCCTCTCTACGAAGGGAGGGGTTGGTCTACTGCTCCCACGCTGACCAGACGGGCAGGAAAGGAGAGCCGAAGCTCTCACTGTGATCGCCATTGTATTTTATTCACAGCAACTCCCCAATTGTCCTTACGATGCTGAGTCAACACCGAAAAGTTTTAACTCTCACCTGAATCGAACCCGGCGGGTCCGCTCGCACTGAAGTTGAGCACGCAGCCGACTATTCTACGCAGGAGTTGTATTCAAAAAGAGCGTGTGCTTTGTATATTTATGATTGAGCTAAAGAAAAGGTTTTGTTCCCTTAACTCCACCATAATAAATAAGGCGAAATAAATGAATAAATAAACATTTATACATACGTATTATAAAACAAGAAATAACACTATTAATGAATGACCTATCAAAACCTTTTCAACCTTTCTTGCATCATTATGTCCTTAAGATATTTATATAAATACAGAAATTATCCATTACAATAACTTAAAAAGCAAAACTAGAATGCCCACTATGCCACATGCCATCTATAATCTTCGCGAGTAAAAAATGAACCAGTTCGTATGAATGGCTACTGTAATGGCTGTGGCAGGCTGTCACTGGCAGACGCGATACTTTCTATAACATTATTTTGTGAGAACATGTCATACTGCGTTCGGGAATCAGTTTAACAAGCTACTCAGGCAGATACAAGATCATTTATCTGCAACTGTGGACAAAATTTTATATGCTGCCTTAATGATAATTAAAGTTACCCTTGTACATAGAGTATAAGGAATCATTAAGTCCTATCTTTTTGAAACTATTACCATAGAGTAAATAATAAGATAGACTTATCGCGCTTACATAATTTCTAAGGAGCACGTGATTTTGAAGCTTGTTTCTAGAAGACTTTAACAACCATTTTCAGTCACTGGTTCTTTTCAGTAGGAAATATCAGAGCCAGCAAACGGCCGGCTTCCAACGTACATGCTCCTAAGCAAAAACCCTTTCATTTTAGCACAGACGAAAATATATAAGCGATATGAGTCTATATTATTATTTAGTCAATGCTATTACCGTTTATCACACGGTATTTTCTACAACTTGAGTTTCGTGCTTTACATGCATTTGTGTTCACTTAACACAAAGGCTGGTCCACAACATTCTAGTAACTTCAACCCACGTAAAAGTAGGTTTATTAACATATGATGTAGAAGGTTAAAATAAAGTAACTGATTATGTCTGAAATTCCGCTTATAGCCGTCTAGGATCTTGTATACAACAAAAACAAAATTATTCTATGTTGCAGTTTGTACCAGCCAGGTACTGTGCCATATTTTGCCGTATATACGCTTTACAGCAGTCATTCTCGTGTAAATAATTATTACAGACACTGGAATAAACACCTTGTGACAGCCAGCAATTCAGACAGTTTTATGATAGGTCATGTGCCATTATTAGTTTGTTAAATGCGCACTTCAGTTAATCAAGGCACACAAGCATGGCGGTATGAGGAGGAATACCAATGGTGTCACTTCATGTTATGAATGGCACTATTTTGTTACAAAAATCATGGATAAAACGTCAAGCGGCGAAGAGAGAATTGATTTAGATTTCTTTCATTACACCCGATGCACATGATATTTAACATTCACTGCATGTGCTCGTCTCCAACGCGGAAGCAGCAAATAACTCCCACGTACACTAGACTGTTACACTCTTACTTTGCATGTTCTTGACTCGAACGTTTGTTATATTTTAATTGTTAATAGTCCACACACGTTGACATATTGCATTTCTCCTGTAAATTTTACATTTTAAGTTGCCATAAAGTAAATTTAGGCGTATGCGCGAACAAAAGTCCATGTTCCATGTTAAAAGATAGCATATAGATTTGTGTTTGTGCATATGGCTCAATTAATCCATTATATATACTTGAAGCTTCAAGAATAACATTCGAGCGGCCTAGCGCAGTTAGTAGAGCAGCGGGAAGTTATGGGAACGATTCCAGTAGCAGCCTATCCTGACCGAGGGTTTTCCTCTCACAGCAGGGAACTGTCAGCATGGCCCTAGAAACTAGGCACTGCTTGCCTCCAATCCAACATCCTCTCTCCACCCCTGAACCTGAGATGCCTAAAGGTCATAAGTATGGTCTTGGCTCAATTCAATACAAAGAAAACATATGGCTACAAGCATCTCACTTTATGATAACAGTATTTTGCTATATATACGCTATAGGCCTACCACTTTACTACATTTTGCAAAGAATCACGTACTTCTACACTAGTTGCAAACATTGCATTTATTCTGTAATTTTTACATTTCATGATTCGATACAATACACTCAAACTGAACAAATAGTTCCAACTTGGATGCCGGCCATTTTCAAAATAGTAAACTAGGAGGAAAATAACGTTTCAGATTTGTTGCTGAACAGTAACTTGTGACGATTCTTTCAGTATAATTTTTGAATTGGGTCTTCTTCCATTTTCACTTCTTTAATTTTAAATTTGCAATTGTAGTTTGTTTCGTCTACTAAATAAACCAATTATGACCTTACACTAATAATTTATTATCTGGTAGTATCAATATGCGTTTTTCACAATTACGCCCCACTTTTGCATCTACCATCATTCTATTTATGCATTCTCGCACCAAAAGTACACCGTGGAGCCGAGAGAAGGCTAACACAACTGCACATATAGAGTTGCTTGACTGTATTATCGACAATAACCAATTAGGTTAAGTCATTGGTTTTCCTATGATGAACTGCTTACGTTTTGAAATAATGCGATTCTTACCATCTTAGTAATATAATCAAAGCATTATTATAAGCTCCTCTCTTTGTCTACAATATTCAGAGAGGACAAACAGAAACTAAACTCTACGAGTTATCCTGTCGTTAACATTTGGTTTGCTCTTTCTTCCAGATGTCTTTTGTAAAAATGGATTCTTCCTAAAACGTACATGGTTAGAATAAGGACTGGAGTATGGCTAGAGTACTGAGAAATTGGCCAGTAAATGCCCAGACTGAAGTACTAGTTATGGGAGCAATAGGAATGGTAGGCATAAAAGTAGCCATTTCTAAGTTAGATTATCTTCCTAGTTAAGTAGTTATCAAACTTTTTAAAATTTTATAAGCAATCACACCAAATAATCACGGATTTTGTTTTTACAAAAAAGCAATATTTATAAGAATATCATTGTGGTATTTCTAAGAACTTACCACAAACGAAAATATGCTTACTCTAACGTACGTGTGACAAAAGTATGCAAAATCTAGAAGAAGAAAAATTAATAAACCTCATAAATTAGATCTGATTTTAAATCGATTAAAGTTTGTTCTAAATTGCATGAATAGATACCAATCCAAAATCTAACCTAATAATATTTTCACGCGACTAGCGATGAAGCCTGAATTTCATTAGCATTACTTTTGTTGCTTGTTTCGTTTCCAATATGTAAGTTACTCACAGCTTCAAATATCTACTTAATTCTTTGAAGCTAGATACAAGATCGCCAATCACTTAGTCGTAATCAAATGTACATGATCTTTCTACGTATAAAAGAATAAGGCCTTTCGACAAATCTTGTCCAAGAGAAGAACGAAAATTATTTTTTATTACCTTCATAATTGAGAAAATTGGTTCACAGGAAACTTGGGTACACGAAAGAGTTAAATGTACTTATATTAAGCTTCATACAGCGATGGATATAATGGACCATAAAGATTTAATTCGTGAAGCAGGTGCAGTGCTCAAGGTAGACACACTTTACACTGTTTTCCAGCTTTGCATTTCCTTTCACCTTCCTCACTCTCATTATCTTGCGTTTCTTTGTTTCCCTCTTTTTCACTCCCATGCGCATATTACTCGTTGTCACCTTGATTAGTTATAATATCCTGCTTTTACATATAAGTTGATTATGACAAGCAACTTGGAGCATTTCCTCTCGAATTTGTTCGCTTCCCACTTTACAAAAATCATTTAGGGTATTGAGAATACAGTCAAGTAGTTCTTCTAGGAAACTGATCTCATGGACACGAATAGGATCTAGCCAAGCAATATCCTTTATTAGTGTTCCATTGCAGATAAATCGATAATTTAATTGCTGAATTACAGTATCAAAAATAACATTGAAAATGTTTATCTCAAACACTTTTGATGAACAATCGACAATTCTTGCATCATCTTGAGATAACTCGTCTGTTTAGAGATTTACTACTGGTACTCTCTTTAAATGGAGACAAGTTTCAACTACAACGTTGTATCCTGCATTGTTCAATTTTGTTTTTAAATCTTTGGCACACTCCATAGGCTTAGTTACAACAGCACTAAACTCTTTCCTTTTTTGTCTTAAGTTTGTAGCTGTTAGATAATCCAAACATAATTTTCGAAAGTACTCTGAAGTAGGCTAAGCAAAACCGAGAAGAATGGTTTAAAATTTACACTAGTTCTCAACCAAACACTTGGCTTTAAACGCCTGCTTTATAATCACTCATGCCGGCGATAGTGAGTAGACATTGAAGCAACGTCATGAACCCCTTCCGATTTTGCAAAGCAGTCGAAAAATCATCGAAGATGCTCTTCAGAGCTCTATCTTTACTCCACCACATTGTCGGATTTTTTTTTATTCGGCGAAGAAGTCTACCACTCGCGTTTTCTTTATTGAACTTAATCTGCATATGCATTCTTTTATATGAACCGGAGAGGTAACATTCTGTTGCATTTGTCAGGACCAAATTTAATATTACCCCACCCAAAAATAAAAATTATTGTATCTCTAGCCAAGCAGGTAATAGTTGAAGCTTACCGGAAACCACTAGTTTTACGGACCACCTCTTCCGCGTTTGTAATTTATAGGAAATCAAACACTGCTCCTGACACAGTGTTGCACAATCAACATTCGAATATTGCAGACGAGGGGCCTACACACAACGTGTCGCTAGTATTGAAGTTGTATATGCACTGATTTACACTAAATTTGATATGCATATTTCATTAGGTACTCGGACATGTCATACATTCACTCTAAGCGGCATAGTTTGTCATGGTTGTCAAACGATTAAAAAATATAAATTTTATACTTGTTACCGTTGGATGTATCCGAAATGATTTACACTAAATTTGACATGTGCATTAGGTACTGTGACAGTTCATTTGGGTACTTCCGGTATCGCGGTTATCAGTCGTGGCAAGCAATTTCAGAACATTACATTTTTAATTTCTTCCATGTCGTTGGACGTATTAGGACCAAATTTTGTATTTACATACTGGGACGCGACGTGGAGGTACTTCAGGTCCCACAGTTGACGCCGTTGCCAATCAATTTTTAAAACAATAATAATTACAACTTCCATACAATTCAACGTATCAGCACAAAACTTTGAGTATACATATTCGACACAATCGAAACATACTGTGGTTGTTCTCTGTACCCAAACACTCATTTGTCAACGTTGCTACAATATTTTAAAATTCAATTTTTCAAACGCACCCCATACTGTTACTTGTAATAGCTATACTATACTTTAAAAATGCCCGTGGAGAGACGCGGAACATGGCTACGTTATGATATGTTTTCAAATTATGCTTCTTAGAGCCCTATGACAAGAGGATCATTAGAAGAATTAGTTGTTTGTTTACAAGAGTATTAGTTATGGATTTATCTGTGTTATATACAGCTCTTCTTAAATATGTATATAACAGACAATATTTTTGTTACACTGTCTATATCTGTATATATTTTCAGAGTATGGGGTGAGGGTTGGGGTCCGGAATGTGAGGGAGCAATGCCCCGAGTTTTTATAGTGGAACACAATGTACTAGTAAACGCAACTCTGCCCTTGAATATTCAGGTTATTTCGCAGAATTTTGAGCTACAGATAATTGATTTTTGCGGATGGTAATATTGATAAAAAAGATATATCTTCCTTGAATAATACCGTAATTAGAAATTAACGTATTGTATACATGATGAAAGCATATTTAAGTAAGAATTCATAGTTGTTGTTTTTTCAGGTTACAGTGATGTTATTTTCGATTCTCTAGCAACTTACATTCTTCTTATAATTCAAAATTTCTCTTCAGTTCCCTGGAGGTTTATTAGTATTTTATTACAGGTTATAGCAAATAAATTAAGTCCATATGTCCTTAGTTAATTCCTTATGTTTATCATGGTGAAGATATGGGAAGTATAGCAATGTGGCAGCGAATGCATAAATAATTCCATCATTTGCCTCGTAAGGCTACAGGAAAGCTAAGAAATAGTAAATTGGGATGAATGTGTGAGGGCTTAACTACAATCCTGATGATCAGATTGGTTATCTGAAGAGTTAAGAATTAAATACTTGCTGCGTAAAAAAAATGAAAAAGAGCGATGATTTTATTGAAAAAAATCACAGACATGTTTATAACACTAGTTCTGCCTCATCGGTATAAACGTTATAGCAATACAATAATGCAATTTTAAAAATTCCCCAGTAGCACACTTCCGTTGAAAATACGTGGATTAAACGTCAGTACCGAAACTTTATTTTAACGTTGTAAATGTACAAAAATGTCCGCCTGTTTAACGGTTTATTCGAATTAAAATAATGGTTGAGAAGAAACAAGTTGAAATCTAGAAGCGGACGACGAAGAAACGGGTTCAGTTGGCCAGAACAGAGCATGGTTGCTATCTATTGATATACACACATTTAGTAGCATTTTCTCCGTTGCTCTCATGATGATATACAGTATTACTTTTCAAACAGTAAATAATCCGAGCGGCTCCTGTGGGGTTCGAAGCAGGAATGTTCTGCACTGTTCGTTGGTAGCTCGACGTGTTGACCACTTATCCACTTAAAAAAAGAAAAATGGTTCGCCCTAAGTGGGCTTTACTTGTTCAGCTTGTTGTACCTATTTAAACTTTGTGGAATTTATTCTGTCTTAAATCTAAGTTAAAATCACATACACAAACACCCATGCCCAAGGTGGTATTCGAACCCACGATCTTGTAATCGAAAGATAAGTGCGTTTAACCGCTCGACTACCATGCTCGGCACGTATCCACTTTGAGGGCCCACTACTCTTTTAAGATATCTGTATTAACAGGCAATCTAGAATGCAGTCCGCGAATGGTTTTACCATCATGTAAGAATAAGAATAAACGATACGTTCCTCATTTGCTTGTTATGCGCATTGTCCTTCTTTAATACTTTGACCATCGCTGCACTATTAAATTTCTCAACAAACGTAATATGTCGCCTTAGAAAAAACGCATATAAAGCTAAATCTATGTCATAGTTGAAAACACTTCACATTAAGGACCTATTACCGAAATAAAATGTTCGTTGAAACATAGTTTAAAATTTTATCTGTTTCCAACATGCAAATGAGAACTGAACAAACGTAGTTAATTTTGTTCTATCCGTTTTTAAGCACAATTTTTATGCAATTAACTTGGAAAGATAATCTGGGGCACAGTGCAATATAATAGTTAAAAACAAGTCATATTAACGTCCTATAAAACGAAATCAAATTTTCCTTGCAATATAGATTGAAATTTAAAGTGTTTTCAAGATGCAAAATAGGACACAAAATAATAGTTAATGGCAATCCAAAAATTTGAAAGATCCTAGTCAATAAGCCATTTCGGAGAGTAAGTTCAAAGATCACTTCGTTCGCTGCGTTAATAATTTGTGGAAATTTGGTTATGTGGCTGTAAAAATCATCAAACAATTCTGTATAAACTACCTTATTTGAAATTAGTAGAATTACCTTCTTAGCATCGTTTTTAAAATAGTTTTGGTTGTTACGTTCAGTTTTGTAACATTTTGTCTTCTTTTCACAGTTCCTTACGGGATTGGAAGAAAGAAATATGAATTTAGACTCATATTTGTCGGCTATCCAAAATATAAACTTCCCAACAGACGTGAATCTGATAATTCAATTGATTATTAAGTTAAGTAAGTGGCAATTTATATTAATGAAGACAGCCTAATAAATAATTTAAAATATATTTTAATATTTGTGGAATACAAGTATCTAGCTTTGATATTTGGTTTCCATTGTATTGTAACAAAGAAACTAAAATGAAATTATGTTCTCTGAACGCACAAATATTGGGTGGTTACAATTGAAATGTTCGGAAGATTAATTGAATGGTATATTTTAAAAATGGTATCAGTCAAGTAGTACAAGTTTTTTTGAGAAAGAACGTTTTAAAATGAAAAGTAATTAACTGAGATTAATTGAATGCAAATTAGAATGCTCGATGATTGAAAAATGGTATTGAGTCATGACATTGTACCGCTATTTCAATATGTGAATATGTCATTGGTTAGTAAATGTTGGGGGACTGATGCCCTTTCAAAAAAATATGCAAAAACATATATATAATTATATGTATTTGCTATTCGTTTCTTGCTAAACTAACATAGTGTTGATTACATACATTATCAATTGAAGTATTTCTCCGAGTAACGCTGTATGGCGCGTTGTGGAATGTGATAAGTTATCTTTAGAATCATGATGTAGGGTTCATGACCGACATATACTGAAAGGCTCGTTTTGACATTGGCCAGATATAAATGGTACTAATATCCTGGCAAACTGGTCTCTGAAAACGAAAGAAAGAAAGAAAATGTTTTGACTGTCAGGGCCTCCGGAAAGTCCCGCCCTGATGAGCCCCGCTGTGCATCTTCTACTGGCGATCTCCGCATGCACATGCTACATGCAACTAAAGCATGTGTTGCGAGTGTGGATGCTACGACTTCTGTCTTTCGGAAACATTTACTGGCAATCGGAATATGTATAGGAGAACAAAGAAGGCGAAACAAGAAAATAGAGAAACGGGAGAAGAGTTTTCTGGAAGAGGGGAAAAACCAGAATATGCATTGCTGTATATTCTGTAAAAATGCCATTATCGGTTCAAACTATTGATAGTTTACCTGGTAAACCACACATGCAGGAAGGCTAGAGATACCCAGGTAAAAGTCTGTATTGACTCTAATCTATTTTGGGTATCCTATTTGCAGTGTTTGTATCATGCATATCACACATACATTCACATAACGCTCACGCATGTATACCTACAAGGTAATCTGAGGGGTCTCCTGAAAAGAAACTTAACGGCTGTTTGATTACTGTTCGACAGTTATCTGTAATACAGAACAATAATTAATACTGTTCGTCTGTACCCACCATTATATTTTTTTTACCATTCATACTTTCATACATACTGATTTGTACTAGACCTTTGTCCTAATTCTCATTTGTTCCAGTAAATACCTATAGACTTACACTAGTTTTTAATATATATAAAATGTAAAATTCTGTACTTGTTTCCCAGTGAGAATCTAGTACAAGCAGCTAGTTATATTGATTAATTGGGTTTCAGATTTAGTGATTTTTTGCATAGTGGTTCGTTGAATGCTGAATTTTGGTTTCTTCAGGCTATGCGATTGTTTTAATTTCAGATCTGTTGATATTAACTGAAGTTGCGATTGTTAGAAATTATTAGTTGGATGATATGTCGTCACTATGTACTAAGGGACTGAGTTAGTTATTATTATTTCTGATTATTTGGGTGCATTGGGGTACAATGCATGGAGTGGACGTTTGCGTTTCTAATGGTTGTGAACTTGATACGTGCCTAGTCCTATGTCGAGTTCGTTTCCTGCCTTTTCACTTTTTCGTAGATCATTGTTAGATCTTCCATGTGATTTACGATATTGTCAATGTTGATTCTATGGTGTAGATATGCCAACCGGGTATACCGTGGGCATTTCGTAATTAGTTTAAGGACTCGGTTTTGGAAGATCTGTATTTTCTTCTTATGTGTTTTCGCAGCGAATGTCCATGCTGGCGCGGCACAGGCAATTATTGGTCTAATAAACATTTTATAGAAGGTGACCTTGCTCTGAAGGTGTAGCCGCTCTGACACAAGGAGACTCTTTTTTAAGTTGTGCGAGTCTGCCACTTGCCTTTCCTATTTGTGTATTTATATGTCTGGAGAAGAATAACGGGCGGTCGAGAAGCACTCCAAGATATCTTACTTCTTGTTTGAATGGTATATTTATATTATTGAGTTTAATATTGGGAGTTGGGCTGAGGGTTTTCTATGTTTTTTTTTATAAAAATGGCAGCATCACATTTTGTGACGTTAACTTTTATTTTCTATTTGGTAAACCAGTCTTGGAGTAGCTCATGTTTCGTATGTGTTGTTGTTGTTTGTTTCTGTTGCGTCGAGGAGGCATATACGATAGTTTCATCAGCATACAGGGCTATGCTTGTATCCTGATATTTAGGTACATCGTTAATATATATGGAGAAAAGAAACATGTCTAGAAGAGATCCTTGGGGTACTCCTGCTCTGATCCATGCCCAGCTTAAGATTTTTTCCTTCCACTTGGAAAGAAAAAATCTAAAGTGAATCTGGGACTTTATATTGAATAAGCTTCTGTATTAGTCCAGTATGCCAGACTCTATCGAACACCTTCTCGATATCAAGTAACACGACCCCTGTTGAGCGGTTTTTATTAAAGTTATCAGTAACATCTTCCGCGACCCGAACTAGCTGGTGCGATATGATAGGTTTTGAGCGAAAACAGAATTTCTTATTTAGCAATAGTGAATTTTCTTATATAAAAGTTTGTAATCAGCTCAGAATGACTCTTTCTGTTATTTTAGCTAATGAATTGAGAGGTTCATTAGCCTGTAATTTTATGGCATTTTTGAACTTTATTAGGTTTCGGAATATTGATTACTTTTGCAAGTTTCCAATATTTCGGGAAGTAAAAGAGTTTGAAAATAATATTTATTGTTTTCAACATTATTACAGTCTCATTCGCGATTTTAAAACGATGTTTTCAGTCCCATCCGGCCCATGCAATTTACGTGTTTTCAGTTTTCTGATAATTTTAATAAGTTTTTTCCTTTTAACTGAAAACGGTCTTCTTGTGGGGACCGGAGTCAGGACCTCCTACACTTTTTCGTTGACTGAAGCTTCATGAGTCCTATCTGATATGTCCTGATTTGGTTGGAAAGAGGTTTCCAACGAGTCAGCAAATACTTTTGCTTTCAATTGAGGAATATACACCAGTCCGTTGTCTCTTTGAAGGACAAAGGTATGTGTATGTGGTTTGGTTAGGTTCTTGATCAGCCTCCAAACAGAATGGTCAGACGTGCTGAGCTTTGCTCTTTTTTCGTCCCATATGTTGCGGTCGAACGTGTGATCATTTCGCTAATTAATTTTTGTAACTGGTTAATTTGAGGTTTGAAGTTCCTATTTCTGGAACGTATGAGTGACTTGTGCAGTCGGTTGCGCAGTGAGATTAATTCTAAGTCAGGAAGAAGTTCGTGTGTTGTTATACGCGGCCACGGATAAGGAACAGAGGATTTGACTGAATTATGTATTGCTGATGTCAGAGACATGGCAGCATTCTCAAGATCATGTGTTGTCTCAAATGTGACTTGGGTCGGTAAACTAGTGATAATCTCATTTCGAAACTTGTCCCAGTCCGCCCTTTTGTAGTTGAACCGCGGAATATTTGGTTTAGATTCTGCTGCAGAGTTCATCGTAATCACATTTGGGATGTGATTAGAGTAAAATATTTTTTTTTGCTTCTATTGTCAAGTAAAACGCAATGTTTCTGAACAGTGCGTAGTCCGGGGTTTGTCTCACATTATGCGGATAGTGCGTAGGATTATGTTGGCATGGTGAAGTTGAAACATAGTTATACATTGCTGTACCATTCTGATTTCTGTTATTACTGCAAAAGTGTGGGTGTTTGCTGTTGAAGTCACTAGCCACTATGATACAATTGCCCATTCTGGCAACAGTATCAACGTCAGCTGTCACAACGTGTTTAGATGGTGATTGGTAGATTCCAACTAAAACTATTTAGGCTTTTGATTTGAGAATAGTTTTATTGCAGTGGCCTCTAACACTTGAAGAGTAGGTGTACCAGTAAGTGTTTAATACCTGATCGGACAAGTATCAGAGTGCCTTGGCAGGTTCCAATACCTTTCCTGTCATCTCTATGGCAAACAAAACCAGTTTTTTGGCTCCAGTGAGTTTAGTTTCACCTAAAAAGCAATATCTATTTTCTCTCGTTGCATATAATCAAGAAGTTCCTAAATTTTACCTGATATCCCGTCACAGTTCCAGGCAAGCATGTTCAGGTTAATGTTACTAATGTTGGTATGCCCATAGGAGAGCATTGTGTTTATAAAAAAATCCATCATATCAATGAAAATAGGGAGTTTATTCTGTTTAAACAAAAGAAGGAATTCACCTAAATATCTGGTTTTATTTCTACTGTCCAAATTACTGTTTAGTTCTCCCAGTTTACGTGAGAGATTAGCAATCCTAGCAACACGATCAGGGGCTGAAGCTGTTACCTGGTGGAAGTTACACTAGGTAGCTTTAATTTGACTGTTATTATTATTGACCGGATTATCTTGAATAGACTTGGATGCCCCTGCTACAGATCTTACGTTACGCTCTTAAACTCCTTCAAGTTCACGGGCACGTAATTCATCTTCTGTGTCTGAGGTGTCACTATGGTTGTTATTATGTTCGGCGCCTCATCAGCGTCAGTTACGTGGGCGTCGCCTCCGCCGTTTCAATGGAGAAGAAGGTGAGATGGAAGGCACAGATTTCTGTGTAAGTTGTGAAGGTGAAGGTTCGTGCTTAGCAGGCGAAGTCAGGTCCAAGGCCTTCGATTTTCTGGGAGCAGGAGTCGGTTTCTGTGATTGGTCAGAAAGCGGAGTCGTGTTCACTCGTTGTCTGGGTGTTGGATTTGGGATAACGGAATACCTAGATGGCGTAGGCGGGTTAGTGAGTCTTTGTCTGGAACGACTATCAGAGTGACTTGCATGATGGTTGGTCGTACGGGCTTTGTCACGTGAGTCTAGTATCTGTCGATAAACTTTGCAGCCCTTATAGTTGGCGAGATGACCCACCGTCCCGTAGTTGCAACACTTAGGAAGTTTGTCCTTGGCCTTCCTACAGTCCTTTGTTGCATGAAAGGAGTCATACTTGACACAGCGCGATTTCATATGGCATTTAGAGCTCACATGAGACCCCAGCGTTGACAATTGTGACACTGAAATACTACCTCTGAATAGACGTAGTTCTCATAATGTACCTTAATTCGGTGGATTAATTTAACCCTATGTAATGCCGCCTTGTATTCAACAGGGGCAGTCTGACCTGGAACAGAGGCATCGGCACCTTGTTCCCTGCCCTGTCTCTTTTAATTAGCTGACTAATAGATACATCATTATTACTAAGCTCAGCTTTAATAAAGGTCTCAATCTCGTCAGGAGTTAGTTCATGTGGCAAGCCACGGATTACTCGTTTAATAGGTCTGTCAGATTTTAGTGACTGATAGTAATATTCAACAACTTTAAGGTTATGCAGCATCTGGAGAATATATGTGTACGTGTGCTCATCAAAGGCGGTGACACAGTATCCCCCCTGAGTGACGCTACAGATGTTGCTGTAGCACTTGGAAATTTGGAGGTAGGCTTTCAGGTTTGGAGTGTGAATCGGAGGGTATCTTCTGGTTCGTTTTTGAGAAGCGGAAGTGGGTTGGTTCTCCAGAGAGGAATGGTGATTTACAAGGGTGTCAGTATTGTTATGAGGGCCTCGGCGTAAGTCTTGAGAGAGGGTTGAGTAGGGTGAACAGGAAAGGATTGTTGAGATTGAGCCGGAGTTTCAGATTGAGAAGTGGAAAGCTTCTCAGAGGAATCTTGGATCGGGGAGATTTAGTTATTTCCAGTGCGCCAGCCCCTCCCTACAACAACGCATTACTACACTGGGGTTCCATATCACCATCACTGAAGAGCCCGAACTCAAACTCTGACACATGAGCTGAAAGAAATTTTCTGTCAGTATCCGGCTTAATGAGGTTGTCCTGGCTCTGTAAGCGAAGCAACGTTTGCTTGGAACCTGAAAGAGAAATCAACATTTGTTTGGAGCCTGTAAGAGAATCTGAATTGGAACCTGAAATAGAGCATGCATTAGCGTCGGTACTGGAATTTACATTTATCATAGTACACGGAATATCAGTAAATGCATTGTACTTACTATGCCGCATTCGCTTCAGTCTTACTTTCCAAATTGGGGGGACCTCCATCAGTTCCGTGCCTTCTTCCTCAGCTGCATACACACACTCACGCTTTCGCCTTCTTGACAAACTTACCACTAGAGGGTTCGATCTCCACTGCACCAACTTCCTCCAGGCGCACAAGCGTCCCTGCTAATGAGGACGACGGAACCCTTGCTCACTAACCTTCCCTATTAGGGACATACCACAAAACACATTCATTGACTGAGGACTAAAACACCGGCACTTGTATAGCACAGAACACACGTACACACACTCTTTCGCCTACTTTACAACCGACGTACAACTACGGGGCCCTATCCAACTTAATGTACCTTTTTAATTCACTGGCCCCTTTGGGCTCATGTCCACACGCCTTGGCAAAACACTCACATTTCACTGGGATAAAACCTTACCCACACAGAGCCTCATATTTCTCACGCCTCGTATTCGCAATATCACTCACGCGCCCCTAACACATTATCGCTCTATTCATACAGTCACACATACTATATGTACACACACTCTAACTTCACAGGCTGTCGAGTCACAATAAAACACTCTAATCACACACACTGTCGTATTATTCGCACACTCACACACACAATACGCTCACAGTAATACACATTCTAACTCACTTGTACAGTCATACACTATCGCACTACACGCACAGTCACACTAATCTTTGCTCACAATAACACACACTAAAATCGCACACAGTGTCGCACTACTCACACAGTCACAAGCACTGTACGCTCCCAGTAATCACACTCTAACCCACCGGCGCACTAACGTACAGTCGTCCACGCCAAGTGCTCGCAGTAGCACACACTGTGGCCGTACACGCTATCGCAAGTACGTTAAGCTAGCACTAATACGAAGTCACCCACAATAATTCACTCACTAGCTCTCATATTTACCCAATTGGACACTCAGAGTAGACTCATACACCACTGTAGTCTGACATCTGTAATTCGCTTACCGCACATTTTAGAACACGCACTCACTGTAGGACATAAATTTATGCACTTGTATTCCTGGTGTCACCCACTGTATATTCACACACACTCACAGTGACACCATAAACATGACTCACACACGAATGCCGGGCTTTGGTTGAAGTCACGCACTCACAAAACTCCAACTCAGCTTCCACTGAGTCTGACGGAACCCACTACTGTAAGCTTATTAGTTACGTGAAGCACTCACTCATTTCACTTGTTCTCCCAAGAACATTGGGGATACTACACTAACTCACATTCGCTGGTCACTCACTTAAAACTTCTGCCACTCACAATGGGACCTACTTAACTTTAACTACCCCAACTGTTATACACGCACTTTTCTGAAACTACTCACACCTTTTTACTGGCTTTTATGCTCTGTGCAGATTTAAGGACACTCTCCAAGCATTCTGAACACGGAAATAGATTGCATTATGCACTTCCACTAAATCTGCTAGAAGCACTGTGTGTCTTCTACGGTACGGAAAGCTTGTACAAAATTTCCACTTTTTTCCACCTCTGCTGTATCAACAACAGTGGATTTCGCGACCGAATTTGAAAACCTGCCTCTTTTATAGGTAAAGGCTGGCACTTTAATCACTTATTTCGGAACACGGAGTACGAATTACCTAGACTGCACCGCAGGTTCTTTAAAACGGAACTGAGAACGCTGTATGTGCAAGCAAGATGGCAAACCGCAGCGAAGTCACGTTAAGAGGTTCTCCTACTTCTGCCATAGCTAGAAAGTTTACTGTTGGTGTTTATGGACAGAAAATTGCTACCGAATATCTTCATTTTCTAAGGAACTGGATATCTTTAATCGGAAAGAAAATTTTTAGAGCATTCTTCAGAAGTTTATGAACGGGTTGAAATACTTAGAACATACATTTGTCTCCTAGTTTTTCAGAAATAAATTATTAAAAAATAAATAAAATTATTTTGTTTTATCTAAATTACAATATGTCTAACTTTGCAACCACTTACGCTAGAAAGACCAACTTTTTTGTTTTGTTCCTTGTGAAGAAACGATTCCAATAATTTTAATTGCAATCATATCTGATACTCCAATAAAAATAGTATTTTTACATAGCTATTCCAGTCCACTTGTTAAAGGTTTGATCAGGGTAAATCACGCCCCACTCTATGCCCGGCAGTGGAAGGGATGGGAAGTTAGTGAATTGAATGTCTGAATAAGTTACCTCTTGAATGAAACACGTTCTCGACTGGTTTCTGAGAATTCCTGCGAAGAATTGCTAATTCTGTAGAGTTTGTGTTCTTCCTCAATGGTTCCGTACTATGAGGTTAGACGTGGTGAGTGGAGGAAGATTGCCTCTCCCCACTCTGCTTCCCCATAAAAGTTATTATCCTAGCAAAATGCAATATATTATTTCCGCGTTTCTGACCGTGTATTGTCTTCACTCTTTCTATGCCTCATCTGTATTTTTTGCACTATTGATCACATAAAGCAGATTTGTGTCCCTAACAAAATCATCATTACTTACAGCTGTAAAATGTAATCTCTCATCTTATAGAAAACTTGCGTTTGCTGCATACATCATAGTTCAGCAGCAGCTGTTTATTCCAGAGGAATTATTAAAAAGAATAATATTTACATTACACTTTGGATACCAACGAGCTATCTTCCTACACAGCTAATTGAATAATCATTCGGAAAAACGTTATACTCTACTCTAGGGGTCTCCAACCTTTTTTGGCAGCGGGCCGAATTGACTAATCAAGAAGAGAGCGAGGGCCGCATTATAAAGGATCAACTCAATAGTAATATAGAAATGTTCATATAGTAATTATATTGCAAATTGTATTAGTAACAACAAATATAATACAAAACACTGTGCATCCCAAATAACAAATTCTTGTTAGACTAATGAAAATCTGATTTTATGTTTCAACGTTAGACTGTTCAGCCTACGTACTATTTCGCATTGGCCACTGGCCACAGTGTTAGCGATAATGTCGGCCCTAAAAGCGAAGTTCAATGTAGAGCAAACTATGTGGTAATTCCTTTCAGAACTTCTGTATAGATATATCCAATGCGAAATAGTACGTAGGCTGAACAGTCTAAAGTTAAAACATAAATCAGATTTTCATTAGTCTAACAAGAATTTGTTATTTGGGATGCACAGTGTTTTGTATTATATTTGTTGTTACTAATACAATTTGCAATATAATTACTATATGAACATTTCTATATTACTATTGAGTTGCAAAGTTACTCATATTGAAATTTAGATAAAACAAAATAATTTTATTTATTTTTTAATAATTTATTTCTGGAAAACTAGGAGACAAATGTACGTTCTAAGTACTTCAACCCGTTCATAAACTTCTGAAGAATGCTCGAAAACTTTTCTTTTCTATTAAAGATATCCAGTTCCTTAGAAAATGAAGATATTTGGTAGCAATTTTCTGTCCATAAACACTAACAGTAAACGTTCTAGCTCTGGCAGAAGTAGAAGACCCTCTTAAGACATGAAATGTGCCATACAGCGTTATTCGGTGGAATGCTTCAATTAGAGTCTCTTAAACTTGATAACAGTGATTTTGCAATGAGACATAAATCTTGAACTGGCAGTTAGTTTAGTCATTATCTGGGTTTTCGTTGTTCATAGATAACTTTAAAATATTAATACAGTATGGTAATTGCTCGTGATGTAGTTTTCCCAAATCGTTAATTTTATTGAATTTGGTGGAAACTTGATGAATCAGCTCCTGTCCTCATGGATGAGTTCTTTACTAATGCCCTGTTAAAAGTTTTCAGGTCACTACAAAATTTAAGGCAACAGATTTCTGCAATCCATTTTAATGCTATGACTGTAGCTATAACTGCAATTTCTAAAACTGCAGAACTAAAAACAACCAAACAGTGGACTGATGCCATTTTAAAAAGTATACGATTCAATTGTTCCTTCAAATATTTGTAATAGTACAAAATATGTAGAAATCTCAAATAATTGTCCATTTTAATTTCACACTTCTATTGTTGATTTACAAAATCCTGTATCCTATAGTGCAAAATGTCTCGTGATTGTTATTTCAAGTACGACGAACCTTCCTGTCATCAGTGAACTTCCTTACTAACAGAAATTAGTCCAGATGACGGATGAGGCGCTCCCTTGAAGATAAAACAAAGAAATAAAGAGTGCAAGGAAGAATTTTTATGCCCTAATTTACGGATAGTTTGCCCAACCTTTTGTGAGATATGAAACCGGGCGTTATAATAGAAGCTAATGATTTCTTGATCAACGGAGGCTATTTACATGGGCGGATTTATAGGAGTCCCTCCAGTCATTTTAAAATGAATAATTATATCATTCTAAATGATAGCTTTTTAAGTAATTCCCCCTCCCTAAATCCGCCCATGGCTGTTTATTATAGAGTTGTTTGGACGGTTTTGTGCAGCTATAATCCACATTAATGATGGTTTCTTAAAAGCAACCGTAATCGGTACTTGTAGTCAGAATTGAAACGGGTCAATCTATGCTTGGGTCTCGACCTGAGCCGGTGGCCTGGAAAACAAAGAAGAGTTTTAAATTATTGCCTCATTATACACTGTTCCGTTTTAACAATGTTTCTTACAGGGGCGATCGCCAACTGGTGTGTTATCTCGTCCCAGAATACGAAACCTACGACGCCGAAACTTTCTAACAGTAGCAATTACTAAGCCCTGGATTCTTAGGTTTTCACCTATTTTATTTCTTACCTGCTAACATATTGTAAGATATTTTCGTTTCAGTCATTTCTTAATCAAATGTGAATCCCATAGGTCCTGAAAACTGCTAAAATGAGCTAAAAAGCGAAAAGAGGCTAAATTGAACATTTCATAAAAATGGCATTATTACATGGAACTCCTGCTCTTAATAGCTAAAACTGCTTGCTGTTTTCTTGTTTCTGTGGGCCAAAGTTGCCTGAAGGCCTTCAATGAAATTCTTGTTTTCGTTGGTGGTGTGGAAGTCTTGCAGAGTTTTTGGTGGTTGCCATGTACCGAGAAGCTGGTAATTGTGTAGCGTTAGTACATTGCATGTATGTATTAAGAAAGTAAATCTATTTATTTTAACACAGCTTAACAATGATTCCGACGTTAAAAGCAAATTTAACTGTTCGTCTGATCCAATACTGTATACTATGGTTTAATATTTAATGTAAAAAAGGCAGTGCAATTCACATTTAGTATAAAGAGGAGGTAATCCATTTTCTTGTATGGTAATCTTTAACTGAATATTGCAACTTCAAATATTTATTTATTTAAAATAAAAGATTTTTTCTTTGCATTATGCTTAGTAAATCGTTGAAATGTCACAGAAAATGTGTTTTGCAGTAGAAATTTATTTTCTAATCATTTAATTTTAAGTAGATATTTGTCAATGTAAAAATAAAAGCCTTGAATGAACTAAGCCAACTCTTTAGAAAGCCTAAAATGATGTTTATGAATTCCTAAAAATCTCGGCCCTTATAGTAATAACATATGGAAGGACAACAATTCCCCGGATGCGTGCAACTTCTCCGTTGGAAAAGTATTCTGGATGAATTTATGAATCTCACAAATGACCTGGGTTCCATTTGTAGCGGGAAATGGCTGGGATTTCCCCCTCCCTGCAAATATCTTCCCTGGCTCTGTTTCCCAAATATCGACGCAGCCGGGGATACAAAACGGCATAAGATCTCGTATTTTACGAGTCTAGGAAGTCTCCCCCCCCCCATTTAGAAATTGAACAAATCAAACGCGGTAAATACCAGTATTGATTGATTCCAGTAACAGGAAGAAGACCAGGTCAATCTGCTGAACACAGGGTCACCAGATCAAAATTGGGTTATTGAGTTGCAAAATTTGAGCGTTTCTACTCATTGCTGTATAACCACTGTTCTAATCATGCACAATTGCCGTACTAAACAATCTTTCCAACGTATCTGAGTCTATTTGTTTGTGAAGGTAAGAAAACTCTAGCCTTGGAAGCTTGTTTTAAATCATACGGTATTGATGTATCCAATTTTATCATCACCAGAGCCAGAACGGATTAAGGAAGGGGGGTCTAAAGGTGCCGTAGCCAAGGGCCCCCACTCGTTTGGGGGCCAAGTTATGGGTAAATCAGTTACTTTCACGATTACAGGGGATACGTGACAGAGTAACAGGGGACCTAACAAAGTCTGTAGTCCAGTGTGAGAGTCATTAGGGCTTCCAAATAGCAAACTCCAGCACTGAGAGTGCCCAGACTTGGAATAAGTTTGGAGTGAAGGATCCGAACATTGTCAGTTATATAGCACGAGCACTTTGCCACGAAGATCGATGATCACAAGATTAATTTTTCAACACGTAATTGTCCATGTAGAATTTCACAAAGAAAAACGTATGGTGTATGCTTCTTATAATCATAGCTTCTTCCTTTTCCCGTCCTCAAATATATTGTTAGTCTCTAATCGAGAAGAATGTTCCTGTTGAATGTATCACCCTCAATTATGGGGTACTGTATGTCCCATTGTGGCACTAAAGTGTGCATCAATGATCCACCTGCTGGAGTCGAGCACAGCTTGTACGCAGATTCTCTAGCAATGTTGTGACTTGTAATATGTGACGTTTTTGGACTGTTCCATTTCTCTTCACAGACTGATGCAACCTCAGCTCGGAATAGTACCTTTTAATTCTACCAAACCAAAACATTTATATGTATAATGTATTTATTCTAATGGTTTTATTGAAATCTATCCTTAAAAAAACTCTGAAACGTTTGTTCACCATTTGCAGCCTTGTACGTGCTTGATTAGCACCAGGAGCAGACTGCCCCAGCCGGAAATCCGGGAACGATCCGTTTTTCTTGGAAGTCTAATGTTACTGAACGAGAAGCACTTAATTCACTTTTCCTACTGCTGGTAGCGTGAGGGTCTTGCCGGTCTTCCAAAATTAGCAATTTTGACACAAAAGACTTGTTATGACCAACATAAATGCAGGGCTGAAGCTGTAATCTCAGCAGGATACTGTAGGGCCCTAACAAATTGCAAGAAGAGACTATGTAAACTTGAATGTTATGTACTTTAATACATTCATGTTCTTTTGAGACTCTATGTTTACTTAATACTTGTGTTTTGAGATTTCATTAGTACTGTAAGAGCCCAAGACCATGAAGGACATTACTGATCCTTGAAAGGTTATTTTTGGGGCCTACTACCACGAGAATCCTTTGGTTACCAGTGTGTACCCCTTATCTTTGTTTTCCGTGGTGGACACTTTACTTACCAGTCCGCCCCTGATTAGCATATATTAGTTGATAAGATAAAATTTATTTTATGGGCGATAACAGCACTGTGACTTACACCCGTCCCAATACGGAAAACCCCTTATCGTGATCAAGTCTAAACAGCTGCAGTGCTCGAAGTGGAGGCACGAGCCACTTACCTTTTTCATTTTTGATTTGGCGTACACCCTACTCTTTTATTAATGGGAGCTCTTTGCCTTTACTTTCAATAGGCAATCACCGCCGTTAAGTGCAAGCGTACCCTTACCTTTTGTAGCTCACTTTGGCAAGCGTGTCCTCTTACCATTTTTAACCCACTTCATGCACTGCTTAGCTGTTAAGAAATTTAAAACCATAAAAGTCTTTAAAAAACAAACAAGAAGATACAGAAGTCTTCAGTGAATCACAAAAGCTTCTGGTGAAAAAAATCAGGAGTACGATGAAAAAGAACCGAGAATGTACAGAGCCTTCGGTCGGTACAAATACATTAGTTGAAAAATAATATTAATTATTTTCAGCAGTGCTGGGTTAAGGTATTTGGGGACCCTGGACTGTAGCCCCTTTAGCTCCCTCCTTAATCCGGCTCTGGATTTCAGGAGGAAATCTATACTTGAAACATTGTCTGTAGTAAAGAAAGAAAAGTTAGTTCTTACATCGAAACCTGAATATCGCTTACGTAAGACATCGTTCTAATCTTTTGGATATAAAAACTTCAATTTTTCCGTTTCAGGAAGTTATTTTGCAAATCCCCTGAGAATTTCCCGCAAAATATTTTCCGTGTTTTACCCATCACTACTTATAGCTAAAAATACTGTGTTTTGGGAAATAGCAGTACTACATAAAATACGTTATTAAAACGATTTCCTTCTGATAGAGAGTTTCCTATCTCCCCAAAACAATAATTTCATTTGCACTTTATATTTCTTCACTAAATATCATCCAATCTACGGCCTCCATTGCGATTTTGACTGCCCCCCAAACAAATGCAAAACTACAGTAATTATATTCTACATTTGATTTAAAATAAAATAATTTGAAGCACAAATAGATGGCTCATTATTGTAAATATTCAACAGAGTGCATATAATTATTAAATATCTTGTTACCACTATAGCATGCAATATATAAAATACGTATTACTTTTGAATTGGTCCCTTTTAATTCGGTCGTAGCTCTCTTATTGCATAGCCAACTGGCCCGCTGACCAAAGAGGTTGGAGACTGCTCTTATAGAATATTTGTCACATAAATTGTTATTCATCTTTTGGTATGTTTATAGTATATATAGCTATATTAATTCTGTGTCATTCTACTCAGAATTTCAGTTTATATATTGAATATTTTAAAATAGTAGCTAATTATATTTTTAATTTTACACTAGTTAAAGTTGATGGTTAAAAATACTTTCCTAATCTAAAGTTTTACCTAACCTTTTTTTCAGTACTTTCTCTCGCCGTATTAATACGATGTAGTACTGTTCATATGCACATAATTTCCTATGTGATGCTTCTATGGAGCGTTTTCTTTGTGAGTATATTTGCAGAACGTCATGAAATTAAATTTAATATGGACACTTGGTAGTAATAAATTAAATAGCATAAATTCATCTTTGAACATGATACTTCGGCAAAATTTAAACTTATTTTATTCACCGAATAACAGCGAAATATCTTTAGTATGAAAAGCGTTTGAAAATATAAAATCACGTAATTATAATTCTTGACTTGAAAACCTCACAAAATACATGGTTGCCTTATCGCTTAAGGAGGAAACGTTACAAGTTTGCTCTCCAAAAATGTTGAGCAAGAGGATGGGATGAGACTGCCCCCGTAAGATAATTTTTGGAGGGGTTAGAAAGAACCTTGGTCCCTCAAAGTCGACACCACTACCCTGATGAGATTTTCACATTCAGACGGTTGTGAATTATGTTGGCTGTTATTGATACTCCTCTCGATCCCACATTTCAATTTCACTGTAGGTAAAGTTCTTATCCTTGCATAGATAGATAGATACTAGATAGATAGATAGATAGATAGATAGATAGATAGATAGATAGATAGATAGATAGATAGATAGATAGATAGATACATAGATAGATAGATATAGATATAAAACAACTGGCACAGCCTATTTGTCTTAACAAAGTATTAATTAAACATTGCTACAGACATAATCAGGAGATGACCTTGTTTGAAACAGCGGATGAAACCTACAATATGCTATCATTCGTGAAACTACATTCACCACTCAACATCATGTAGCTAAAACAGTCCTTATGAATCCACTATTGACAATCCTTGAACAGAAACTAATGTATTGTATGTATTGCCGAAGTTAGGTGGCAGTGGCGTAACCAAGGGAGTATCCAGGGGATCCAGACTCCCCGAAATTCCTATTTCTTTCTAAAATTAGCTTAAAATTGACGTAATTATGTACATTTTATATACGTACATGCAAAGTTTGGCTTCCCAAAAGAAACTGGTGGATCCCCTCCAATACAAAAATCTGACTACGTCCCTGTTACGTGGCGTGTAAGTAGAATTTTGCAGGATTTCTATTGATTTTTAACAGTACACATTTTAAAGTTGAGAGAAGGGTGACACCCTCCCTCCCATTATAGGTGGGGGTCTGGCAGAATCCCGGATAGCAACTATTGGTTCTTATAAGCCGATCACAATGACTTAATAGCTAGACGCAGCGCAAGTAAATGTCTCTCAGCAAATAACTTTGGTGGGATGTTACTTAATATATATTTTCGTCCTTCTTTTTTCAGTACGAAACTCCAGTGTTGCTTCTCCCTTGGTTGTATGTTACTGCTGTGAAGGAGCTGATTACAAGGGGGATCACCACAGCCACTGGAATCTTCTTCTGCATGTGGACATGGCTTCTGACGCCTGTCTTCTTTGAATTTCTGGTCTTGCAGTTTGTACAAATAGGTACGTACTTCATAATACATCTTGTTCACAAAGTCCATTACATGTTACTAAATTTTCACCGAGGGACATACACGTAAATGATTATGAAATGAAAGATGAACTCGCCGAATTCCGAATAGTAACATATGTCGCTGTAGTTTTGCTAGTGGGCACCAACATCACAGTGGCCAAAACTCAATTTACACAGGTATGCAGGGATGTAATGGGGGTATAAGGCGTATACTCACCTCATTATTTAGGCATCACTATACCCACCTAGAACTTATGAAATACGTAGGTTTACAGAATAGTAAGCGAAATGTTTCTTTAACCACCTAAAAATTCTGCATTACATCTCTGCAGATGTAAAATGTAATGAGACAAACAAACCTATACACTGAACTACATGGATCTGAAGTTACGGAATCCATAAAAATAGCCACCTGTAGCTTCCTGCAAGGTAATTTCTAGGAGGTTGAAATTGACATAAAAGCTAGTAAAAAGTAGTTCCTATGTCAATAGAGTTAGTGACTCCAAGAAAATAGTGTAATATCCCAATACATTTTTCTTTAGGGAATATGTGTCTAATTATTGCATGAACGATGGAAATCAAATAAAGACACTTGCATCTATTCTCGGATAGTTTAACATTGATGTTGTAGATCCCAATTACACAGAAAGGACTAACACAAATTCAGCCGTTTTTTTCTCCCTTTTTAATGAAAAGGGCGAGTACTGGGGATACACTATCATTTATAATATCCATTTTGATTCGAACTAAAAGTTTGTCCAGTGGTCGTTTTGTGTGAATTTGGTTAAATACTACAAAGAAAAGAAATGCCGAACTTCTAACAAAAACGAAATTCTGATTTAGAATAGAAACGCAATTTTATTAAGAACAAAACATGATTAAAAAATATATATTAAACGATCCCAAACCCTCTTTCAGAATAAACTTGACAATAAAGACCAAATACTAAGTTTTTTTTTTTTTTTGAAATGAAATGTAACAGTATTTCCGCTGTTCTGTTTACCCCAACCTCCACCATTATGAAAATAAAGAAAAAAGTAAAAGCGATTTATTGTCTCCATTCCTAGTTGCAACTGACAAGGGAACCTTCTGCAGGTGACAGTGGAGTCCGAAAACCAAACCAAGCTCAAATAAAGGTGCATCATGGGAAAGCTAAATATGCCAAAAGATAAAACAAAATAATTGCTGAGCAAACCAATACGTTTTAATTAAAAGATAAAACGTTTTTAGTTTATAATTAAAACCTATTCCTTTGTTCAGCAATTATTTTATTTTATCTTCTTAAGTATATAAAAGCAAAGCTTTGTCATGAAAAATAAATGTGCTAAATCTGATTCCCGAATTTGACGTTATTCTAGAGATATGAGGTCACAACGGTACCTAATGAACCTACATTATATTCATGATGATTCAATCCTTACAAAACGTATAATACGTAAAGTTTTTGACGTAGGGTTTAAAGGAAAGAAGTGAGGTACCAAAAGTGCTGAATTGATTTATGATACTAGGGTAATTAGTGGCGTTTAAGAATTATCTCTACGGGGATCAATTTAAAAAATGTAATAATCAAACATAACCCACTTTAGATTCAAGTTTTTAAAGTTTGTTCTCCGTAGACATAATTCCTGGATGCCACTGGTTACCTCAGCATTGAAAATCAATTCAACATATACAGTTTTCCTTCTTCACTGTTTTAGAAAGTCCTACGTCAAATACTTTTTGAGTTATGAGCTTTTTAAGGACTGAATTATCATGTATGTAAGATAGGTTTGTTAGAGGTCGTTCTGACCTTATATCTCTAGAAGGACTCCGAGTTCCATATTCAGACTTGACACACTTAATTTTCTGTAATGCATTTTCATTCGAGTTTGGTTTGTTTATTACCAGACTCCACTGTCACGTGCTGAAGTTTCTCTTGAGAGCTCAGGGAAAAGTGTGAGACCTAAAAGCTCAGTTTAAAAGTGAACAAAAGAATGGTGTGCCATTAACCAGACAGAGGGGTTTAATAATATTATTTTTAGATTGAATTTAAAATTGTGTCTTTTTAATATTGACTTGCTTATTTCAGTGTTATCTAGTTATTTATGGTGGAGTGTTTATCAGCTGTACTCTGAGATGGAGTATTATGAAATTAAGACAAGCGAAAGTAAGAAATGTCAACAAACACTTGTTGCTGGAAGAGCTCGCCGAAAATTCATCGGCAATAGAAGATTAGAAGACCTTGAAGATGATTTGAAAGAGAAATCACCAAGTGAAGAAGCCTGGGAACGCTGGTTACAAAGAGCTGAGACTTTTATGTCACCCTGCCAAAGTTACACAGATAGCCAAAGTCTTTTAGAAAAGAAACCATCTGGCTGCCACAGTTGGAGTGAAGGTTTGGATATTTGGCAACTTCCGCAACATAAAAACTTGTTTCGAAGCAAAAGTACAGAGAACTTACGATCGTTGACATTATTTCGTAGCCACTCATATGATATATTAAGTCCTACTAGTCCAAAAAGCACAGCAAGTCCCACAGAAATTGATTTTCATAGTCTTGGTATAAAACCTGCAGACGTAGTTGCTCGTCTATTGGATGTAGAAAAGCAGCCAACTTCGGAGGAAGCTGCTTGTCAGGAGAGAGCTGACCAAAGATTTGTTGAAGATGGTGTTGGTTCCCACAGACGTGAAGAGGACAATGAATCTATTTTGTATTCATGTACGTCGTTTACTTCATCAGTAAGCGAAAATGAAAAACGGAAGTCAAAAAAGGGATCGTCCTTTCTAGAGCAATCTATTGCCTTTTTCAATGAATTCAAAAACGCCTTGGATAGAATGATCATGGATTCCAGAGAACGGGAAGATATAACCGAGGAGTTTTCACCATCAACAAGTAAGACTTCATCAGCGAGGACTGTTATCGCCGAAGAGAAATCTCAACAACAATCAAAAAAAGGTTTGCAAAAACCAATGCGCAGAGTGTTATTAAGTCCTCTGTTCAACGAAGATGAAAAGGATGCATGTGACGCTTATACGCAGGATGAAAGTACCTCAGGAGAACAAACACCACAAGACCAGAACCATTATGGAATAATCATCCGTCCATTAGATTTTCATTTTCATCGAAACAAGTCAGTCGCAAAAGATGAAACAAGCGATGACCCACTCCAGACTGAAGATTCAATTCCATCAACTTCGTTTGATACAAAGAGAAACTCTCTTCGAGTTTGGCTAGGATACGAAGAACAACAGAACCGATATTTCAACCGCAATCTTCAGAACCCTCAAAATACAAGTACAGAAACTTCGCACTATGACCGCCAATCGGAAGCAAGATTCAGCCACAGAACAAGACCAAAAGACTTCAGGAATAGTTCCCGATCTCATCCTGATAGTTCTTCTCCAACCAACTCAACTAAAATCTTGTACAATGCGAGAGTAACATCACAAAAGTGTACTTCAGTGAACAGAGATAGTTTACCCGCAAAGCATTCAGCTAGATCGCCAGTGAAAAATAATCAAACGCAAGGTTTTGTGGCTGCTGGGTTAATTATGGACAAGAACGAGGGAAGAAATGGAAGAACAGGGAAAAATAGCACCAAATTGCAAACTGAGAGAAAGGAACCCCCACCAAGTGCACCTGATTTCAAGCAACGCAGAACCACTATAGGTTCTTGTTTGCCATTTAGTAAAAGCGAAACAAATAATTCGTAACTTTCCTTTTTACTAAACTATATCACAAATGTTAAATGAATTTTCCTAGTTAACAAAATTCTTTAGAGTTTTCGTAATTTGTAAATTTTTAAACATTTATTTGTAAGAATCTTTATTCTCTCGCTTGGATGACAATTATTCATTGACAGAAGCATTCAAGTAGAAATGCGATTTGTTTTTATTTTAAATTCAGATGGTTTGTAATTCAGGGTTTGCGAGTAGGTCAAACACCTAAAGATATATACTGATTTTTGTTACCTGTTTTTATATTTGTTGTGTAAAAACTAATATTGAGCACATATTTAACTGTGCATGTTATTAACATATATATATAGCGGTCTTTTCTATTAGAATATAAATAATATTTTTTGTAGTAATGATGTAATAAAGAACATTATATGTAGTTGAGAATGAATATTGATTTGAAGTAGAAAAAAATTCAAGGTTACAAGACGTCATGTTCAGGCAAATACTTTCGACTTTTCGGGTCTTTTTTTTAATGAAATTAATAGCGGTCCTTATTTTCAAAAACAAAAACCAATGATTAAATAAGAAAACATCCCGTTCTACTGTTGTGACGTGTCCATAATAACTGCATTTGAAAAATAATTCACACACACACGTAAATATATAGTTAGTTACCCGGCAGGAAATAACGAGATGATTCATACTATACACACAGACTCATAGGGCGGATGACCCTCTCATCTCCCCGTTAACTCGCACACTGGCTAAACGTCCCTTTGTCACAACTTGTCGAAATTCTTTCAAAGCTTAAAACAAACATACATATTGTAAATGTTTAACTACACGTGCAACAGACAAGTAAGCGATACTTAAAAAATGATTAGCTTCCATTGATGGGAAACTTCTATTCCGTCGACTCATTTGTGGGGAGTGGTAAAGAAGCTTCAACCCTGAATCGTTCCCGTAAAAAATAAGTGCAACATTATTTCATATCTCATCCTCAAAAACACACACTCGTGCTAGAAAGTGGCAAGGAATCTCCTTTTCGTTTTGCTTTGAATGAATACATAACAAATGGAAAATTAGTATTACGTTTGAATTTCGATTTGTAAGACAAACAGAACAGTGCAAAAATTAAGTTCTACTATTTATACAGGGCGATCATAATTCCCCGGACTTTGGAAGTTGCATATTTTCACAATCCGATGTTCCCATATCGAAAAAATCTACGTTCCCCTTAATTCCATATACAAATTTCTTCTGCTAATTTTGATGAAACAAATGCATATCCGACGTGTTGCCCCTAGCTAAGTTTGTACCACGTCTGTTAACAGCAGAACAAAGTGAGGGCCATGTCAGGACATGTGTAGAGTTGTTACGTTCAGCAACTGCTGACTCAAATTTCCTAAACATGGTGATCATAGTGATGGAACACGGATGCACAGCAACCACGTGGAAACGAAGGTCCGATCATCACAGTGGGTCTTACAATCCACCTCACAGTCTAAAAAAAAGCATGAATGAGTAAATCTCATGTTGAAATTATGTTAACCGTCTTTGGCTAGTAGAGGATCATTCATTCGAAGTTTGTGCCACGTGATTCCGGAGTTGACACCATGCAACGAATGCAAAAAAAAAAAAAAAGTGCGGAGCAAGAAGCCAGAGATGTGACAAAACAAGTCCTGGATGTTTCATCATGGTATGGCACATTTCCATCGCTCACTCGTTCGGGAGTGCCGGGGCAAAGGACCAGACACATGTTATACCCTAACCGACCTACTCCTCTGATTTTTCACCAGCAGACTTCTTTCTCTTTAAGTTAAAAGCAATCTTGAAAATTCTCAGATTTTAGGTCTGAGGTGTTAGGCCAGCGTCTCTAAACTCGCGGGTTTCGAATTTAAATTTGATTTTTTATATCCTTTAAGCATTTAAGGCTCAGGCTGGGATAAGGGAACGGTAGGGATGCGGGAAGGTACGCCAGGGCCTAAGTTGAATATACCGTCCTGGCATTGGCCTGGTGTGAGTGAGTAAAACTCATGAAAAAAAACTCAGTCTGGATGGTCGACTGCTTTAATTGAACTCACGACTTTCCGAATGCTAAGCAAATGCTCTAGCACTGATCCACGGCCACTCGGTCTCGCGGTTTCAAATACTGCCTGAGACATGGATGTTTGTGCATTTAAATAAGTATTGCGTATTGGATGTTTATGAGTTTGTAATATGTATTCATATAATCGTGACGGACCGAAGTAAAATTTACTAAAATGGCCCATACAAAACGTTTGCCAAAGTTTTACGTACTGTGATGGGTGTACTGCGACAACACTCTAGTGTGTCGCGTCCTACCTATTGATAACCACTACATTGGTAAAGAATATATCAACAACGTTTTAATCTCATTATTGAAGTAAGAAAATTTTATACGAAGAAAAACCCAATAAAAATGGAATTACATATCGAAAATCAAACAAAAGAACACAATAATTTTACAAAATGATTTTCTGTGACAAATCACTGTTTACACAGACATATCTTCCTCAATATTGAAAATCGTTTGCCCACTGTCCACTGAAGATCCAAAGGAGAATGGAAATGGAAAAGAGGAGTCGTCGGAAGCCTGTTTCATTTGTTGTAGCGTACTCGCATGACGAAGGATGTTGTAGTAGCATACGACGCAAAGCCACATGTAGGCATACGTGCCTGCAAAAACATAAACATTAGTAAGTTGGAACTTTAGAGAATAACACTAATATATACAGTATATATAAACCTTAGACATAAACAGATCATGAAAATGACATGGATAGAAACACATTCTATAAAAAGAAAACAGAACATTGGTAAGAGAACTGGAACAAAGGACTAAACTTAAGAAAGAATCTTTAACAGAACAGAAAAGGATAAGAGTATAAGGAAGAAAAATGAAGCAGAAGAGAAGTCGATAGAACAGTGAAGAACACAGTGGAAGAGTCAATGGGGCAAGTGAAAGGGTTTGTTAAGTGGAGCGAGGAGGTAGGGGTGTGATTTGGAAAAGAGAAAGGGAAACAATGGGAGATGTGAAAAGGAGCGTTAGGTGGAGCGAGGATGTAAGGGTGTGGCTTGAAAAAGATAAACCAATGGGAGAAGTGAAAGGGAGCGCTAAGTGGAGCGAAAAGGTAGGGGTGTGGCCTGAAAAATAGAAAGGAAGCGAATATGAAAAGTGACAGTGTAAGCGAAGCAAGAGGAAATGAAGACCACAGGAAAAGAACGAAAAGAAACGAACGGCAAAAGTGAGATAAGAGTGCCATCAGTTAGCTTTTTGAAGGACATTTTTAACAAATTATCATGCTGAAGAGAATTTCAAAGCCCGTATGTTAAAAGGAAATCTTTAATTGGTGTGTAGATATACGCAATGCTGATTATGGACTTTAAAAGCACTCTCCGGTAAAATAAAAAAAAAAGGACAAAGGACGTTATTTTCCTGTGGTCTTCAAATAGAAGGTGAAGGTAAAAGTGAAAGGAGTGGCATGGAAAAGAGAAAGAAAAAAGTATAAAAGTTTCCAGGTCGTTTGAGAGAGGTACCCACCAGAGGCTTTCTGATGTCATAAAAAAAATGCGGCTGCCTCACCAACTTTGTCTTTATACCAAATAATTTGTTAAAGAAAAGTACTGTACGTTGTATTATTGCAAGAAGGTTGGTGCTAGTCTATGATGCATCCATAGTATTCATAATTATGTAGCGTACAGCAGAAGAAAACCAAGCGAGATCTTTTATTTCTAAAAAAAATGTAATAACTCAATTCTGGATGCCCTTGATTACTTCTCGTTTACAAGCATCGGCTAGAGTACCTACGGACAAGCTAAATAGAGGTCGAAAATTTTATATACACGCCATGTAATGAAATGCACACTGCATTACATCACAAACGGGAAGCTGATTGGGCAAGATATCTTCATGTCATCTACAAACAAAATCATGAATCAGTGGTCTTCCAATGTTCGGAACTACTTTCGCAGGAATCGTCTGCTGTGAGCATGCGCTGTGGTGCTTTACGCTTGAAAGCGCATGATGTTTGAGAAATCCCAATAGCTTTGCACAGTTGTTAACAAAAACATCTTATTTAGAAACTATTTTCACTTGAATACTCTTACGGAAACTAAAGAATCTGGTAAAGCTATTCTAGATTTTCTATATTTTTCTTAGTGTTATTTATTTCTACAACAGAACAAAAAGCTTATTCATATTACATGATCCGTCTTCATCTCTGTTCTTTCTAGACAAAAGCCTTGTAACAATTTATTGCGCCCGAACAAGGACTGAGTCATTTCTGAAGCCCGGCAGGAACTGACTCAGATACATTCAAGAAATTCGATACGAAAGGAAGCAAATCTGATTTTGTATAAAATATCAATTGCTAACCCATAACATGAAGTATCAGATGCTTGACTAACAATCTTTCCTTTTATAAATGTTTTTTTTTTAAAATAGAATGGAGAATCAACTTTTGCATGGTGTCTACATTAGGCCATTTTTGTGTGGAAACAAGGTGACAAGGACTTTCTAAAGACCACGACTACCTCCGATTATTTCCTTACGACCCAGAAGTTTGAATACTGAAAATGAGGCAAATATAAAATATAAACATCATAATTTAAAGCACAAATTACTATTTATGTTGGCACAACGCACAATAATATTTTTAAATACCATAAATATCTAAAAAGAGCTGTTATTGATATATCCCGTCTCAAACAATTCCTATTATATTCGTTCACAGTTACCAGATACCATTAGCTTTGTAGGGGAAACCTCGAAATTCTGTGTTGATGAATTTCAAAATGGTTAAAATGTTCTTAAACATGTTTATGAAAAGTGACATTTAACATGTTGATGAAACATATGCATTCATTTTTATTTCCAAGCACATTGAAACAAAAGTTTGAAGCAATACTCGAAAATAAAATGTTATTCACAGTGGTTTTGCAGAAAAGAAACTGTTTCGGAAATAACATTTTTTTTTTTCGGAAATATTTCATGGTGTGTAAGTACATATTTAAAACGCTGGTTGGATGTAAAAGTATGTACACATTCAATGAACATAGTTAGGGCTGATTTTCATGAAAGCTTGCGTTGCTTGCGATTTGGGTGAATAGCCAATTGAATCACGTGTTACACTTACCTTACAATAAAACACGCAATAAAATATGCATTCCAATTGTCTACTCACTCAAATCGCAAGCTTTCATGAAAATCAGCCCTTAACTCCATGTGGCAATCCTGTGAGCAGTGATATCAGTAACATTGAAAATTGATTGAGAGAACACATATCAATCATTTCGGCTCTTTTAGATATTTCTTGTGTGTGTATGTGTGTTTAAACCTACTGTAGTGTATTGTGCCAAAAACTATACTAATTTGTGCAGTATATATCCTCTTTGTCTCGTTTCCAAGTTCCAAGTGGGAAAGAAACTACCTTACTTTTCGCCGTTCTCAGACAGCCGTAACCAACATGTACACGTACAAAAATCTAGCCAATGTAGGCTTGGCAAAAGATTATTCCATTTCTAGTTCTATTGGAGTGACACAAGGTGGCATTGAAAAATGAATAACGTAGGGATTCTCTATCTATAATTATTTAGTCTATGGCACAAAGATTATCTCAATGGATGTAAATAGACTACGAATTGACTCGTCCAATACAATTAATCTGGGACAACTTGACGCCAATATACTATTAATCTTGCCTGGATGATTGGGATGAACTTGTATATCTTATTGGTTTCTCTATGCTTCAATGTGAAAGCGTTATGCATATGAAAAAATCGAGGACGATTTCAATATATCACTTTAATCAACTACAAATGCCAGACACTCTAGGTGTGCGCGCTTGTGCTGACGTCAATTTCCTGTGCTAGCAGTAGATCCGTTGCCTATTTAAATCCATGGTTTATCTAGACATCAACTTTGATTACATAATAGGACCAATTACCTCTACCTGAAGATGATAAATTTAATTTAATCTTATTCTAATTTAGGCTTAGACCTAAACATTAATTTCGAATCCACCAGCTTAGCCTAAACCACGGTCTAGCCTAGGTCTACGTCTTTGCAATCGGGTAATAATGTTACATCACATGCAAACATTAAAAAAAAATACACCTCCAATTTCCGTAAAGTACATAAAACGTCGAAAATGCCTTTCACGAGAAAGATGATATAACACAAGAGATTGGTATTGACTTTTATATCTAAAGATATATTGGACTCATCGCTGCCATTAAAAATTCTTTAAATATAAGAAGCCAGGGAGCGGAGGGGACAATTAATCTCGATCGTCTAATTTTTAGTTCTAACTCAGTTTTTACTCATGTTATCGCTCTGCGTCTCTTTTTTATTTATATCTTAATCTTTGCAAATATATAAATATTATTTACAATATACGTATATTCGTACAGTATACGTGCAGTTCTGTGCGTGCGTAACTCAAGTATTAAGGGTTTAAAAAACGGGCCACACAGTGATAACAAGCGTGAAAAACTGAGAAATGAAAGTTTAGTCGATTTTGAATTAGACTGGAAGTGGGCGCTAAATGTTTGCTGTTTCATCTATCTTTGGACATTAGACCATCTCTCCAGTATCTTTATGTAGAGCTGGCTGGTGCTGGGTCCAGGGACCGGATTTATGCGACTAGGCGCCCTAGGCCCATGACTTTCAGCCCCCCGATCCTTCCCCGTCACACCTACCGTCCTTCTCCTTTTCAAACCTAGATCGAGTTGCCGTAGCTCAGTGGTAGAGTGTTAGCGTAGTATTCGGGAGGCCTAGTAGTTAGCCGACCGTCCTGACTGAGGTTTTCCAGGGTTTTTCCTGTCACACCAGGCAAATGCCGGGATGGCACCTTCAACATAGGCTCTGGCCTGAATCCTTTAACCTTCCCCTATCTCGGCCTGAGTCTCAGATGCCTAAAGGTCAGAAATAAAAGTTCAAAGTTTCTTCCAACCTATACATTATAAAGTCAGTATGAACGAGGGGGTCGCCAGGCTCAAACAAACGTGATGGTGCTAGGCACTCCCCCTACGTGGTCCTTAATGTTTTTTGTTTTTTTAAAGAAAATGTTTTTTGTCTCGCGTTTTAAATATTGATTATTAATTTTTCCTTGTAAAGTGCGCCCCTGTGAAAGTTGCGCCTCCAGACCCGGGCCTAGTGAGCCTAGTGGTAAATTTGGCCCTGGCTGGGTCATTTTTATCTATCTACATTTCCTCTGTCAATAATTTCCTGTGTAGAGTCGTCCTATAGAATATTTGAACAGGGTAGACAAAGCAGTAAAAGTGCACTTATAAAAATGTAAAAAAAAAAAAAAAATAATAATAATAAATAAATAGAAATTACCCTAACATTTGATGAAGGGTGGAGTACTTACATAACGTTGCCATTCCCAAGATGAATATGAGCGCTGCTCGGGCCTTGTTGTTTTTACCTATTCGTAAGGTTGAAATCATAATCGACAAATATTCACTGATCATCCTAGTAAAAGCTAAAACTAGCCATGGCAGCATCATATCAGCTGTTCTCTGAAATTTAAGAAGAAAATAAAATATGACATTGCTTTGTGGGGTTGTGGAGGGAAAAAGAGTCCCGGGTTCTTGATTCACGAATAGTGTGATAGAATACAAGTATGGCAAGTACCGACCGTGCACGGTGGGTGACGGCAATTTCGTTTTGTTTTTAAAATCTGCCCTACCCCTACTCTCTTTATTCTGAAGCAGATTCGAAAGATCGTAGTAGTGGTGTCAGGTAAAAGCATCACATGAAAAATATTTTTCTTATACTCTTACAATTATCGGTGCCGAACGGGTGGCCGAGCGGTCTGCGGCGGTACGCCATCAGTTCGAACGTCCCGGGTTCGAGTTCCGGCGGGAGCATGGGTGTGGATTTTAACAGCTAAAGTTACTAGACTGGCCCATATAAAAATAAAGTTTACCAAAGTTTACAATTCTCGGTAATACGCATGTGCGGTGTGGTCAGTAATGATGAAGAACCCATGGTTTATTTTTTGCTACGGTAAGTGAATGTATATTTCTTAATTATTAATAATTTGATTCTTATCCCATGCAGTTCACAGGAATGTTGAAGGTATTGTGTATCATATACAGTAGCTTCAACGTGAGTTGTCAGATTTACTGATGTTCACACCACGTGTTTGAAAGGCGTTAGTGCGAAAGTCAGTTCCTTCTCATACGTGGCGAATTCACTGTTATGCAACATTCTCTCAATGATACACATTGATCATATAGCTACATTACTTGATTGTTACAACATAGATTGTTACGTCATCATTTGTTAATACATTACGACATTTATGACGGTGATGCCTCGCACCAAGTGTTGGTCATAGCACAGTCGGAGAGACTTATATTCGCATTCGAGAGGTCCTGGATACCAGCGGCTGGTTATCTTGCCTCAGTCACACCAGACAAATGCTGGGATGGAACCATCAACTTTAGCCCTAGTTGACTCCCTCCCGCATCCTTTCACCTATTTTATCTCCTTAGATACCTAAAGATCATACTAAATTCGGAAAAGTGCAATTTTGCTTGATTTCAACGGAATATTCCATTTTTCGTAAGTACTATTCTAGAGCGGATTTTAATCGGATGAGAAATTATCTGCTCGAGAAAAGATTCGATTTATGGAAGCTCTTTTCGATGTGAATGTAATATTTTTCAGATTATTTTGCATTTATTCTGATAAAAAGAAATAACATGAAAACAACGCAATAAAAGGGTGTAAATACAAAAAGAAATAAAAGGGAGTATTTATTCAGAAGTAGTGAGAAAAAAGTAACAACCTTATAAATGATAAAAAGGAAAAATACTTTATCTAGGCGGGAACTGAACCTAGTACTCAAGGTAAAAAATCCAACGCTTTATCTCCTGTACCAGACGAACAACTGCAAGATAATGTCTTAGAAAGGGTCTCTCTCGTTCCGTGAGGTACTTGAGAACGGTGTTCAAAGATTTCTTCTATATATATTTCACTCCTGAAATCTTCTGGAACATTGTTGTCATTCAGATATGTTATCAACTCTTCTGTTCTCATTTGTAACTAAATTCAATTAACTTCGTCTTTTAATAACTTTCGCGCTAACTAATGGTGGATACGAAACTTCACTATTACTCATATAGTCTCAATGCGTGTGAACCAATCAAAAAATATGAGAAATCGGTCTTTCAAATTTGATGAATTACATCCGTACAGCATCGTAATCCAATGTTCATATTTTCTATCCAAACCAGAAGTGTTTAATTAAAAAAGAAAACTTTGTTTTCAATTGAAATTCATTAATTTTTGATTAAAACATTTTCTCCCGAAAAAAAGAATGAAATGTTCCGCTATGCTGATTTAGTGACTAAAGAAATCCAATCTAACGATACCTCGCCACATTTACAAGCGTGTATCTGTGGAACTACGTACGTTTCAACCTTCCTTCAAAGTAAACTTAGAAAATAAAAAGATCGATCCGAAAGATAAAGCGTTGATTTTCTGATCATCATTTTTCAACCGCTTATGCGAATAACAGTCTTGTTATTTAGTTGTAAGATCAGCTTTTCATACAGGCGCTCGCCGTGTGCTTGCATGCGATTTCTATGTGAAGTCAATAGAAACCCATGTTACAACACGTATTTAAACACGTGTTTCAATAGGCAACTCAGCCAAATCGCAAGCAAAGAACGCGGTGATCGTTTGTATGAAAAGCCAGCCTAACACTGTTTATCTTTGGATATAACTTACCGTAAAAACACCACAAACCAACAGAAGAGCTGACGCACAGTTTAAAGCTCCAGCTACATTCATCACGTGGAAAAGATAGGCAGGAGCTGAAGAAGAAGAGGTGAAAACAACAACAACCGTAAGTATTGAGTCTATTATAAATAATTTAGTATCAAAACACACTACTGATGGACTGTAGATAAATGAAATGTACATTTCTTGTATTACAGTTTAAGTGAGTTAGTGACTTTTAATAACTTAAGTACATTTCGTCCACATTATGTGTCCTGATTAAGTTATTGGTGAATTCACAATACGCCAACTATTTGTGGAGACATATGTTGAGAAGGGCTATTTCAAGGCCGCGACAACTTTCGGTCGTTTCCATACTACTCAGAAGTTTAAAGCCTGAAACCAGGAGAAAATAATATATACATATCATTACTTAGTGCACAAATTGCTATACATGCACTATACCATTAGCACAATGCACTACATTACGTTAAAATACAAAAAAACTATCTTTAAAAAGCGGAAATTATTAGTATCTATATCATCTCAATCAATTTCAAAGTTACTGTTATCACCGTTCACAGAATTGCCGGATACTGATAACTAAATTTATGTTCATTAGCTTTCTGGCATTAACTTTGAAATTCTGTGTTGATAACCTTCAAACTAGTCTAATGTTGCAAAACATGGGTTTCTGAGAAATATCAATACACATACTGATAAAACATTTGCATGTATTTTTCTAAGCACATTGAAGCAAAACCTTGAAGCAATACTGAAAAATAAGTTGTGAATTATATAAGAAAATATAACATTGACGCAAACATTTACAAAAGTGATCTGAAATCTCGCTAGTATATAAATAAATATTTTTACAAAATATCTTTCAATTACTTTTTAGAAAAGAAATTGTGTTTGTAGGGGAAAGTCTCATAGCTTATACCGGCATATAAATTGTACTACTTATGTATTTGACAAACCCTTTGTACAGTGGCACTACCAACCAGAGGGAACACACTCAGTATTAGTGTGTTGTGTACCTACACGGAACACACTCGGAAACATAGCTCCAGAAGAGTATTTTTGATAAATTTCCTATCGTAAGTAGTAGTATTTGAATGAACAACTAAGCTTCCACACACCTACTGGTATGCATGAATTTTGTTGTACTTCAAATGCGTATTCTTTATCTCGTATGTTAATAGTATGAATAGTACCTTGTAATCAATTAATTATTTCTCATCTTTCGGGCACAAATCAGGGTTAAAGTCAAACTGGCCATGTCTTCTAAAATGTATCATCAGGTGTCTTCTAAAATGTACCATCTAAAAAAGATCTTCAGTTCAACAAGAAACCAGAAGAAGGTAATAGTAAGAAATATGTAACAGTTGCCAGCGACAACTTAACTTGCTGGTGCCGCGGTGGCCTAGTGGTAGCCTTTGGTGCGTGGAGTCTCCGGTTCGAATCCGGCTCGTTCCTTTTGGACTTTATGGTGGAAAAACCGTGTGTGTGGGTTTTCTCAGGGTTCTCCCGTTTCTTTTCACTTTTTTTTTCACTCCACCAATTCTCTCATCATCCATTCGGTCTGAACCAAAGTTGCCTGAAGGTCGTACATAAAATTCAATTCAATTCAACTAGCTGGTATTGAATTACATGCGAAGAAACAAAGATTGAAGATATGATCCAGTGTTTGAAATGATCCGATTTCATACCAAATGCGTGAAAGTAAGTGCAAAGAAGTAAATATTTGTTGAGGCGAGTGTTGAAGTGAGTAGAAGTGACTGATGCTTCAAATAATTTATTGTGTTTAAAAAAACCTAATTTTGTTTCTGCAAGCAAGGTTAAAATTACGAAAGCTACCATATGTATTACAAGCTATGACATGAGTACATAGACATTAGCGCCTTATGATTTTCATCTTATAATACTTCTTCCTAACTTCCCTTTTGCTACCGGTCCCATTTACAATACTAGTGGTACAATCTAGACGAACTTCTAAATGTTACCACTTTACATCTTTGCACTTTTAGCATCACAGCTTATAAACCACCAGATCTGGAGTTTTGAAAATGGGTACGTATGCGCTAACCCAATTTTTACATTTCACTAATCTACTATATAGTTTATGTACAAATCAAACCAATGCTGAAAGTGGTAGAATTTATGAGACTTTTTCCGACAATAAACGTAATTATAGCTCCCAGTTTCTAGCAACGTTATAAACAGTGCTAGGAGTAACATTCCAAATTGATTGAAACAACGTGTGACAATCATTTCAGGGTTTTAGATTTGTTTTTTGGTGCGTGAGTTTAAACGTAATGTAGTGCATTGTGCCAAGAAATATACTAATTTGTGCAATAAGTAACGACTCGTATATATTCTCTTTGTCTTGTTTTCTGTTCTTAAAGTTCGGAGTAGTAAAGAAATGAACCAAGATTTCGCCGTTCTAAGACAGTCCTCACCACCATGTGCACGCACAGTAATTTGGCCTATAGTGTGGACTCACCATAACGCATGTTTGTGATTAAAGCGAAAGGCAGCTACAGAAGCTACTTGAGTTGTAGCTCAGCTCACCGTTTTTAAAATAAAAGTCCTATTTAATTACCCTAATTTGTGTCAAACGTATACAAGAATGTCTTCAAATAGGAATTGCAGGTTAAACAAAAAGTAAGAAAGCGATCAAAATTTGAATCACTATAACTGTACAAGAAGTGTACATTTTTTACCGTGTAAAATGACACATTTCAAGGCTATGGATTTAATTAGTAATGCATATTTTCTCATTACAGCTTGGGATTTTAGTTATTAAGATCTTATTCATATGCCGCTGAGTCCGATTAAGATAATTCTGAATTCATTCCCGCCATTCTAAATTCATATAACAACGGGTTACTATAGTAACGAAGCCTAACCAAGAATAGGCGTAATTGTTTTAGTGTTTTATTCGCGCTGAAACAACTCAATCAAATTTCGTTGAATAAATAATCAAAAAAGATTGAGACATAACGGTTCTTGTCTCAACACTATATCACTATCATGCTCTTTGATCACTTATTCACCGTTTCTATACTTTTGTCTGCAAAAGCCAAACGATCGCTGACGTCACTGAAGAATGCGCATGTGTAGAACTGCTCTCGTTGTTCCGACGTGTTGTAAACATCCTTTCGTAAGCGCTTCCTCGTTGGCGTAGGGGGTACAATATTGGAATCCTGAGTGCTAGCGTTTGTTCGCCGTGCAGACCAACTTTCTTTCTATTTAAGAGGATATCAGTATGTGCTGTTAATACTTAAAAATAAATTCTCCTTTGTGGTTTTATAAGCACTTTCAATACATTTACATGGTTCACGGCTATACAATGTGAGTGCCGATCTCTACAGCTGCACTTACAGAAAGAAATCCAACTGTGAGTAAATAGCCTTGGAAATAAGGAAATCACTGGTAGGGATGGAGCACAGAGAGTGGGTGAACAGAATATCAGTAACGTGTCGATTGTAGCGAATGTTCTTGTGTTAAACCATTTTAAGGAAATCACGTAATATATTTGGTCTCGCTAACAATCGTTCGAGACTGAATATCAATGAATTATCTATAAAATGCTGGAAATACAAAAAGAACCAAAAGGGACAATTATTCGTAAGCAGTATCAAGAAAAGGTACTGTTGTGTTGAGAATGAAAGGGAAAAAGGAAGAAGTACGGTCTCCCATTCTGCGACCCAATGCCCTACCACCTACGCTGTCGGGACAAGTACAAGCAAACGCTTTTTGGAGAGAGTTTATCATTGTCATGACAATATGATTCACAGACACCAGGGTTGTGAGGTGAAGTTGTTTTCGTAGCGATTTCCTATACCGATATAGTCCTATTATTTTCAGCGATATTCCTCTATCTATGTCTCCCACGTGCAGCCCTTTGTTTCGATAGCTCCTGTACGGTCGATATAACAATGCCAAGCGACTATGATAGAGTCGTGGTGGCTTTAGCTAGTCCATTCCAGGGAACAGGCTTTTAGAAAAGAAGTTTGTACATACTTGTGGGGCAAAACTGAGAGAACATCAAAGCTCATGTCGTTGACAGACACATCATTCTTATTTTCCAAACTATCGATTAAAGTATTATAATTGGAGTTTCGATAGCATTGTCCCGGTTTGTTGGGATAAAGGGACAAAGACTTACGCTCGAAAAACAGATAGAATTCAGAATACTTACAAGGAAATATATACAGACTTGTAAGTTCCTGTATGTTCCGTATTAATTAAACAGGCTCTGCATCACATCGCAGGTTCGAACCTGACCATTATATCGTATTACTGCTTAAGACTAGAACATAAACCTGGAACCAGTTGTAACAGTCCACCAACTTTCAGCGTTATTGTCGTAGAAATCGTCTTCTCTACATGTGAGCTATACTAAGCTTGAAAAGGAACAGGAACAATGGAATTGGAAATATTACTCTCTCAACACTTGGCAATGGTAAGCGATCCGGTAAAGTTATTGTTGATTTTCTCTATTATTCTTTCTGACTTTTCTACCATAGAACATAAAGCGCATTCATATGACGACGTCATGAGTCTTCATTTCTACACAAAAGCTTCGCATCATTTTTGACGACCGAAAAGGGACCGGGTCAGTTTTCATAGGGCTTCTTTACTGACGCGAAGAGCGAGACGTGTGGAACGTTAGCTATGATTGAGTGAACGAATTCAATTCCACCAATCGTGCAACCTCTTTCTAGTAGCCCTGGGCTATTTTCCTATTCTTTTCGTAGTTCAGGATCTTCTGTATATCGCACTATAATCGACTAATAGCTACACTATCTGTAAAAAATTTCCAGTAAAGCTGTAACACAGAAAAGTTTGACTTTCTCGTCCTTTTCTTCCTTTTGAGTGTTGGTGAGCACGGACAGTTAGCCAATGTATCATTTTTACTCAGCCAGGTGCTTAGAGAGTACCACAAATAACATGTCTTGTACGCATACAGTTAAATGGACACAATTGATATTTGATGACCCTGTTTGTGACCGTTTTACAACGTATCTATAGCAAAGGATTTCTCTTCTGCACGTCAGTGTGCGTGGCTATCGGAGGTACGTTCTTTCAAATTTAGTACTATAGTAAGATAAGGGGAACGTCTAATGTTCTAATCTTGTCAGTGTGAATTTACAGATTAAACAAATTAAATATCACTAAATCCTTACCAAGTGGCTTCACAGAGGATTCATCAACCCAAATCATCGGTTTCTCTGGAAAATGCATTGCTGCACGTAGCACATCTGAGAAACTAAGGATCTGAAATGAAAACCTGGACTAAATATTTCTTTAAAAAAAAATCATAGTCTATAAGAGTTCTCAAATTAAGAAATTATGTGATTTTCTATTTTAACTCTGTAGGTATCTAAATTTTTCAGTATAGGTCTGGAGACTGTATAGACTTTCCAGTTTAACTAAGTAATTAATTAACTCTGTGGCTTACGGCAGTCGCAAGTTTATAGCCTGAATAACAAACGTTCGCCATTGGATTCTATCCTGGGTAACATCAAGGCACTTTTGATCACGAACGCCAACCTCTTGAAGATGCCTTCTAATATTATCCACCCAATGACGTCTCGGTCTTCCGAAACAGTATCTTTTCCGTTACCTTTTGAAACACGATGGAATAAAATAGATTTTTGTCCCATTCGAGCTGCATGATTTAGTTATTGTTATAATATCCGGTGAATCGTAGTAGGTGGAGTTTTTCAATATATAGTATTCTGCGACCTCGTTTACGTTTGTTAAAAATGCTCCAAGTACTTAAATTTATTTATTTTCTCTGTGATCTCATTCTTAATTTTTGTATTTCCCAATCCTTTCTGTGTTTCGGCTTGTTATCTTATATATCGTTTTCTCAAGGTTTATCTGAACGCAAGCTTCTATATCGTCCCCTATTAAATATACATCATCCTCAGTCATATGAGACAAATGCCAGGATGATGCCTTGAATTTAGGCCCTGGTCAAGTTATTCTAGCATATTTTCGTATATCCAATCCCAACCTGAGCCTTAGATGCTTAAAGGGAGAAAGGTCGTAAATAATTTCAAATAGAAAAAGAGACAGTGGACTTCGTTTTTTAAAAAAAAATAACAAATAATTAGTATAAATGAATGTTTAAGAAAGAGTTAAGGTGGGATATCACCTAAAAAACCAAAACCTTCTAAGGAAACCATTTCTGTGACTAAGAATTTCCACGTATGTTCGCTCTTTATTTGGAAAGGGCATAAAATGAAAGGAACAAAATTGTTCGTAACGCGTATTCTAAAGAGTCAAAGGCCAAGTTGCGCCACAAGCTGTATATTCAGTCGCTTACATTTTCTCCGTAGACGGTGGCTCATGTTTTACCGAAGAAAGAAAATTACACTAATTTTTACTTAAGATTATTTTCGTAAAATATGTGTTGCATTGCAATCCTTTGTTCTACGAAAGAAGTGAGGTGGAGCCTGGTTGGGAGACTGTGCATGTATGGTAACGGAAGGCTTCAACAGGGAGCATCCTATTTTAATGATCAATGTTCCGTTGGAAAAATTGTGACGTGACCTTCCCAACGACACCTCAACCACTGTAATCCTAGTAGTTCGTAAGTTATAAATTGTCCCATCTCCCCTGCAATGTGTATGATATAGAAGTTTGACTCATTTAAGCGAGACATTTTCAACAACACCTAAACCACCTTCCTATCCGTAGTAATTCCTAAGTTGAAAGTTGTCGACAGACGGATTGTCAAAGCTGTTGTATAAGGCTTCGAAACACCTGCTACTGAAACCCTAAACAAGTTAGAGACGCCATTTTATTGATATTCGCAGAAGCTTCGGTCCCTTCATAGAATGTCAGCCACGTGGCAACGCTAACAACTGGGGTTCTCACACACGGGAACATACACAGGATTTTTCCAGTTTCTCGAATAGTGTTTATGCCATGTTGAATGCTGTTTCGTAAGAGAATGGAAGCAATATGAAAAATTTAAGTTTCAAACTGAATACGTAATACTGACCTACTGCACTAATCAAGACAACTCCAGCGACTCCGAGTTGGTTTAGTCAGATCTTCGCGACGACATTTCAAGCACCTCCTTAGACCTTGTGATGCCTACATAAAAGACTGACGAATAGACTGAGCAGGATTATAACGCATTTGTTCATAGCTTCGCTATGAAGGCAACTAAAATATTATACGCTTAGACATTCGGAGAATGTAATTTCACATGAAATTTCTTGGAGTCAGTTAAGTTGCCTATGGTACTCTCTGACTCGTTCGATTCCCCACAGGTTTATTTTATGTTGGGCACTAAACGACGTCCCTCCCTGATCCGTTTCACAAAATACCCTAGTAGTATTAGCACTTCAGTAGGATTGCAACAAGCTTGACAGAATGGAATAGAACAGAAACAATTTTATTGTCATTAGGCCATTAACATCAATAGACAACGTCAACATTCATAATATATCAATAATTCAGATATAAGAAACATATAGCCCTTACAGTATGCGTATACATTATAAATTAGTCGAGGTATACAATAAATTTAAAACTGAACATCAGAACATAATTGAGCGGATACTACAACATAAGATACACCAGAGGTATACTAACAAGCAAACATACTGATATGGGGCAGAAAAAAGTTATATTTTTTTCTTCCGTGATGGTTATAATGTCAAGGTATGTACGCATGCAAATTTTGGTAACTCGAGTGCAATTACTTTGGGAGATATTGAGGATATAATAGTCAGATTCTTGTTTCTGGAGAGTGATGAAAATGTGTGGAAATACTCTTACCGTATGCTTGCAAACTGCTGAAAGAAACGGAAAGCAAATACACAGTAATAGATACTGGGTAGAAGGCGCTACATGGAAGGTATGATCTTCACAGACGCCATATTGAAATCAGTCATATTGAATATTGATTACTTTTCTTAAATGAGAAGGGATTCGTGTAACATGTCATTCTGGGTTAGAGTTTTACGGGAAACAAGTTTCTGAAGTCAGTTAAAAAAAATGCATTATTGTGAGATATAATGGCATGTGACATTAGTATCGGCTAATGATTCAATAGCCTGAAAACAACAAGTTTGTTTTGAAGTAACAAAGTGTATGCACCAGAAATTCATACAAATGCATATCGATATGGCACTATAATTTAGGAACAATTTGTATACATTTAGGTTTCATTTCCCTCGTTATTTCAAAACAAAATTGGTGTTTTCAGGCCATTACATCATTGGCCCATGCTAATACCACATGCCACTATCTCTTACAATAATACATTTTCGGTAAAACTGATTTCAGAAACGTGTTTTTCCGTAGAATTCTAGCCCAGAATGACATGTTACACGCCCCCTTCGCATGTAAGGAAACCAATCAAGATTCAATATGGCGGATTTCAAGATGGTGGCGTCGAAGATCATACTTTCCAATAAGTAGCGCCTTCTACACAGTATCCATTACTGTGTATTTGATTTCGATTTCTTTCAGCATTTTGTAAATATAAGGGTATTTCTATAATTTTCATCACTCCAGAAAGAATACATTGTATATTATATCCTTAATATCTTCCAAAATAATTGCACTCGAGTTGCCAAAATTTGCGTGCGCACATCCACTTTGACATTCTAACCGCTATGAAAGAAAAATATAACTTTTTGCTGCTCCATCAGTATGTTTGCTTGTAAGAGCAAATACCATATGCAAAGTACAGAAGGAAAATGTATTATAATTCAATATTGCTTTCAAATAATTCATTGATATTATAAAATGGATGAACAACCAGCCAGCCAAACAATTTCCATTTAAAAACCTTTAATGGGATATTATGTAAATATAATGAGAGTTTGTTAAAGCGTTACAGACCAATTACTTCATAATTATAAATATATTTTGATAATCTATGATATGGTACAAATAAGCTTATTATTTCTTGTGCTATAATTGTGAATACTTTCTCTACATCTTAGATGTGGTAACTTTTTTTTGTATACACTAAAACATAGTAAATATCTATACATAGGCTAATGGCTGTCATAATTTTGTATTTAATAAACAAAGGTCTACAATGTGCTTTGTGAAGAGAGCCGGAAATAGCTCTGATAGCTTTCTTCTGCGTCAATAAAATATTATTAACATGACTTGAATTACCCCATAGTATGACACCATATGAAATTATGCTTTGCAAAAATAAAAAATAAGCTGATCTAACGAAGTTTTCAGGCACACAGTTCTTAAGTTGTTTTAAAAGATAAATTACTCGAGACAGCTTGTCACTCATTTATTTTATGTGATGATCCCATGATAGTCTGTAGTCTATTTGGATGCCTAAATTGGAACACCATTATAGTGATTAAGAGGTAAACTAAAGTACTAAAGTAAAGTACAAACGCTGTGTTTTATTTTAATTGAGCAGAAACCCATTTGCTCTGAATCCGAAAGATGCTTTAGATATTGTAATTTAAGAGATAGTTTTTATTTTATTAACATCTAAACTTGAATTAAGGAGAGTAGTATCATCTGCTTACAAACTATATGTGCTCCTACATGAAGTGGTAGGTCATAAATCATAACAAGGAGAAAATAAGGGAGCAAGAAGAGATCCTTGTGGTACTCCAGTCTTAACTTCAGTGATGCTAGAATTCTCATCATTCACACAAACTATGTGTCTACGATTATCAAGATAGGACTTTAATAATTTTAGACCAGTGCCTCCTATACCATAAAAAGTCAGTTTACTTATAAGCGTTGAATGATTAACGTAGTCAAAGGCCTTACTCAGGTCACAAACAATGGCTTGGGTAAAACCTTTGTCCCCAAACACTTAATAAATATCTTTCACTACAGAATCAATGGCACCAATTGTTGATCCATTTTTTCTTAAACCAAACTGTGAATCATTTAGAATGTTTTCTTGTTCAAAATGTGTAGACAGCTGAGAATAAATAACAGATTTAAATATTTTACCGAGTTCGCAGGGTCACACGTCAAGTTGCAAAGAGTTGGCTGGATAAGTCTGCAAGCTTGAAACAAACTTAAAACGAATGAGTTAGTTGACACTTTCCACTTTGCAACAAATTGTCATTACACGTTTACTGCAAGAATACAAAAGCTTAGGTCATAATCACGAACGAAATATATGTGTCAGAAACTCCACCCGCATTTTTTTTTTTTTTTTTTTTTTTCACGGCACTGTAAAGGTAACACTATTAATCTTTAAGGAAAAGCCAACCAAGATGCCTTTATATGATCAAGGACTTTCCCAGCTCTGACGGGGTGAAAATATCCTTCGAAGAACGTTACTCTCTTCAGAGAACGTCAGAGCGTTATAATAAGAGTTTAGGTGGTTTAATGTGTATTCCAATTCAGAACAGCTAAATTAAAAAATCTCTGTTAGCGAAATTTTATCCTCCCTTACATAGCAACTTGTATATTTTATACCTGAGCTTCTTTATCTTTACAGAAGTTACATAAAATAAAATATCTTCTGACATACTTTCGCTTAATAAGGCATTTATGTTATAATTATTAAAAAAGTACTAAACAACAGCAGTATTTGCAGTAATAATCTAACTTTACCAAACCTAACCATAGTAATAATTAAATAGCAAGAAAGAGAGCAAATATTTAGTACATACCAACTCGAAAAAGGCGACAAATAATATTCCTGTCCTGAGACTAAATCCACAATACAGACGACAAAATTCTCGCACATAATCTCCAGTCTTACAGCTAACGCATGGACAGGGAACGGCAAAGCGACTTCCTTTTAAAATACTTCCAAGATTGAACTGAAAGAAAGAGATTTAAAATAAAAGTATTTCATACGTTGAATTATGACATACACGATGTAGTCAAAAGTATCCGAACACCAACATGAACTTGTACAACTTTGGACCACTCTCCACCAGTAACACTGGCATTTAATAGAATGTTGGCCAACCCTTAGCCTTGATAACAGCCTGCAGTCTCGCATGCACACTTTCAATCAGGTGGCGGAAGGTTTCCTGGGGAAAGCAGCCCATTCCTAACGGAGCGACAAAATGAGAAGAATTATCGATGTGGGTCGGCTAGCAAGAAGTAGACGTTCCAAAATATCACAGATAAGTTATAACGGATTCAACTCAGGACTCTGTGCAGGCCAATCTTTGGTGGGATGTCATCAAACCAATTCCTGCGGTATGGAAGGGTGCTCAGTAGTGTTAAAAGACGCAATAGTCATTCCCGAACTGGTCTTCGATGGTAAGCAGCAGGAAAGTGCTTAAAATATCAATCTTACCTTGTGTCGTGACATTGTCACGTAAACCAACAAAGTGGCGAAACCCCTCCAGGAAGAACTCGACCAGACTGTAACTCCACAACCACCGAATTTCACAGTCAGCACTATACAGGCTGTCGTTCACCAGGCATTCACCACACCCATATCCTACCATCGGATCGCTACATTGTATACCGTGATTCATCCCTCTACTCAACTGGTTTCCACTGTTCTACGGTCATGTTTTGACGCTCCTTGTACCATGCAAGGCAGCGTTTGACATTTGCCTGTGTGATGTGTGGCTTATGGGCAGCTGCTCGCCCATGGAAACCAAGTTTCTGCACCTCGCGCCGAGCAGTGATGGTGCTTGCAGTAGATCCTGATGCCGTTCGGGATTCCTGTATGATGGTGGCGATGGATAATAGACGATTACGTTGTACGGTCCTCTTTAACACTCAACGGTCTCTTGAGCTAAACATGGAAGATCGGCCTGCGCGCTGGTTGGTTGTACACATCCCTTCACATTTTCATTTCACTATAACAGCGGAAATAGTAGACCTGGCGATGTTCAGGAGGACGAAAATATCGCGTACAGACTTCTTACGTAAGTAGCATCCAATCACCTGACCACATTGAAAGTCCACGAGTTCCTCAGACCGTCCTATTCTGCTGTCTCGCGCTATCTGCTGACTACTGAGAACACTGATCATGTGTTGCATAAATAAATGGCAGTATTGTGCCACTCTCCATGATAAGCAACCGTCTCGGGGTGTGTCCGGATACTTTTGATCATAAAGTGTATGTGACTGATATATGTTACCAGTAGGTAGGGGTTCGATTGATTGATACGAATTCGAGAACTTGACAAAGAATCCTTATGTTTTAATTGCATGTCGTAAATAACTCCGAAATATGTGTGGATTAACACTGCACTGAATTTAACACCACTCAGCATCAGTACTGTGTTAAAACGGTATGAGTTAACGTGTAATACCGGATCTTCTATGTAGAAATATGACATAAATTAAGCTGTTACCATCGTTGAACAACTGTCCTGTGTTAAAATTGTGCTAACACGTGTATTTTGTACTGTCTCTGGAATCATCACAGGAATCAACAACTCGCTGGGTACTCCTAGCGGTACCGCTCTTGGCGAGTGACTTCAAGATGGCGTGATCAGTTTGCCTTAAAATATTTTGAGAACTTTAATGTTGGTCGTGCGACTGCTTAGACAGTAACAACAATCTGCACACTAAATTCAAAGAGTGAGATTCTGCTCGAATTTCATCTTTTGAGAGCCGAAAGAGGAACCATTTTCTTCGAGTGAATTTTCATCGGTGAAAATTGCGCTCGTAAAAAGATAGGATTTAGAGTAGTCTATTTCGATGGGAATGTAGACATGATTTTTTAGCTGAATTTCCATCCATTCAGATAAAGGTTTTATCTTTGTACACGAAAATGACGCAATGAAATGTTGAAAATGTAAAGAGATGCAAAAGTGTATTTATTCATAAGTAGTAAGAAAGAAAAGTAATGTACGTATTAATGAAAAAAAGTTTATAAAGCTTAATCTCAGAGAGATTTGAGACGTCTCGTCAGGTACTTAAGATTAACGTGTAAAATTTTCTTGTAGGTATCTTACTCGTGACATCTTCTGGTTTCATATTCTCTGTTTAACTAAACGCAACGCAATAAATTTTCCAATATAACTTCGTGTTTCGGTAAACTTGTCAGTAATAAATGACGGAGAACAAGATTGACTAATAGCCAAGATGCATTGTAAACCACTCTAAACAAGATGAGAAATAAACACTCTAAATAGGGTACCGGAAATAGTCCGGGGCGGACCAAAACCAGTACTGCTGCCTTGCAGTTAGTAGAGGGATCTACAAAGGCTAGGGGAAGATAACCCCAAACAAAAATATCATGGTGAGGGGAAGCAGCATCACCATTACCACTCTGAGGCTGAAGATGAATGACATCATCAAGGCTCAGAAATGGACAGAGGGCGACATCTTGAATGTCTACCTTTACTGCGAGGTCGTAGAGCTGACAACTCTACACCGCTAAAACATGTCAAGAAATAGTAACAGATGGTTCATGGATTCTCCTGGGGTAAAATATTCCGGAGGTAAACTAGTCCCTCATTCGGATCTCCGGGCTGGGACTGCTTCAGGGGGCTCTATGAACAGGATTAAGAAAGACCTTAGAATAGGAACGTGGAACGTACGAACATTATACCAAACGGGCGCTCTTCAGGTGGCGGTACGCGAGACCGAAAAGTACGAGCTAGACATATTAGCGATACAAGAAGTTCGGTGGGAGGGTCAAGATAGTATCCCACAGGGCAAGTACACTTTCTACTACGGGGGAACACAGTCTCACGATTTCGGAACAGGGTTCCTCATTAAGAATAGTATCCTTCAGGAGGTTCAGAATATAGAGTTCGTAAACGAAAGACTATCGTACGTTACGATACGTACTCGATGGGGTAACACGGTTTTATTAAACGTCTATGCTCCGACCGAGGTGGCTACTGATAACGACAAAGATATATTCTACGATGAGCTAGAAAGGTTGTTTGACCGATTACCGAAGTATAATTCGAAAATTGTGTTGGGTGATTTCAATGCAAAGGTAGGGAGGGAAGAAAAATATAGACCTACTATAGGCAAATACAGTCTTCACGAAAA
>JAGDQP010000086.1:102321-121652 GCA_022664845.1 Lepisma saccharinum
TTGCTTTGAGACAAATTTTGGAGAAGAAATGGGAATACAATGGGACGGTTCATCAGCTATTCATTGATTTTAAGAAAGCATATGATTCTATCAAAAGGGAAAAGTTATACAGTATCCTGATACGATTTGGAATTCCGAAAAAATTGGTTCAACTAGTGAAGATGTGTCTCAGCGACCCCATAAGCAGAGTACGGATAGGTAATAATATGTCAGATAGTTTCAAGATTCGCAACGGATTGAAACAAGGCGATGCCTTGTCACCACTACTGTTTAACTTCGCGTTAGAATATGCGATTTTAAAAATTAAAGGGGACAAAAAGGGACTATCATTGAATGGTTTGAATCAACTGTTTGTATACGCGGATGATGTAGATTTAATAGGGGACGATATAGATGCACTACAAAGCAACACCGATGTCTTAGTAGAAGCGTGCGATGAGATAGGTCTACAGGTAAACATAGATAAAACAAAATACTTGATAACAAGCCGAAGCACAGGGAATGAAGGAATTAAAAACATAAGAATTAGGGATGAGGTAATAGAGAAAGTAAACAAATTTAAATACTTGGGAGCATACGTAACAAGCAAAAATGAGGTCACGGAAGAAATAAAAAGTCGCTTAGTATCGGGGAACGCATGTTTCTATTCAGTCCAAAAACTTCTAACATCGCGATTAATATCAAGGAAATTGAAATTAAAAATATACAGAACGGTTATTCTGCCGGTAATACTTTACGGTTGCGAAAGTTGGAGTACGACCCAAGCAGATGAACATAAATTACGTGTATTTGAAAATAAGGTTTTGAGAAAGATATATGGGCCGAAACGGGACGAGATGACTGGAGAGTGGAGGAGACTGCATAATGAAGAACTCCACGGACTGTACGATTCACCAGATGTTGTAAAAATAATGAAATCGAGACGACTAAGGTGGGCAGGGCATATAGCTCGGATGGAGGAAAAACGAAGATTATATTCTATCCTGGTTGGAAGGCCCGATGGAAAGAGGCCATTGGGAAGACCGAGACGTCGTTGGGAGGACAATATTAGAAGAGATCTTCGAGAAGTAGGTGTTCGTGATGAAAACTGGCTTGATACTGCCCAGGATAGAATCCAATGGCGAACCTTTGTTACTGCGGCGATGAACTTGCGAGTTCCATAAGCCATAGAGTTAGTTAGTTAAATAGATGAGAAATCGTTCTTTCAAGTTTGAATTAAAAATTATATCGAAAACGGTCAGAATTCCATCTAGATTACATTTTTCATTTGAAGCAAGAGCGTTTCGTTCTAAAATATTCTTTTGATGGAAAATGCCGCTCAAAAAGAGTGGTCCCTCTTTCCACTCTAATAAAATTGCCTGTTCTGCTTTTTTGATTTAGTGTGTCTTTGATAAGTTTCTCTTCAGAATACGACATTTTCTCAAGCAACAACTTGTAGATAAATAAATTAAAATTTAATTGTTGATAATTTAATTACTTTTCGGAAGTGGTCATAATTTAAGGGTATCATCTGTGGACCACACAGATGTTTGAATTGGGGGTGGATAACATAGAGAATTAATGTATAGTTATTGAGGTAATTATTATATACATTTTACTTAAAGACCTCGTTTGAGATAACTATAGAAAATTCACATAAACATGGGACGCTGTCGTGACCGGAACTCGAACCATGATTACTCAGTCTACCATACAACCACATTACTTCTTTGCAACTGCACGATTTTCTGCAGCATTCCTCAGTGAAACCTTTACCTCTGGCTGGAGCATGGATGTTTGTGGACAGCTAAGAAAATCGAGACGACACGAAGTCATCAGTATTATGACGTGTCTTTCGTGATTACGAGGTTGTCGGTCAAGATATACCGAAGATATGAACAGGGTTGGACAGAGCGGACAGTACGATAACAACAGGGCAACATAATGATAAGTAATATAAGAATTTATTGGCAAGTAGCATGAAAACATAGGTCATTTCTTCATCGCAGGCTACATCCTCTGTTACTAGAACTCTTCACTTCAATATGACACCAGGAATGGTATCTCCATTATGATGAATGCATTCCATCCAGCGCCATCTTATAGCCTGTATCACACAATATAGCACGTCTAAAGGTCATCCTGTCACCCACTTCTTGAATCCGGTCCTTCAGGTTAGCCAGTGTTCGAGGGGGGGTCTATGTCAGAACGCCCACTGACCAGATCGCCCACTTCTCAAAATGATCAGAACGCCCACAGAAACGGTCAGATCGCCCACAGAAACGGCTAAACACGCAAATCCAGAAATGGTCAGAGCGCCCACCGGTCAGAACGCCCACTCGTAAAAATGGCAACAACGTTGGGTCTACGTCAGACGCCCACTGGTCAGATCGCCCACTTCTGAAAATGGTCAGAACGCCCACAGAAACGGTCAGATCGCCCACCTCTGAAAATGGCCAGAACGCCCACAGAAACGGTCAGATCGCTCACCAGAACGACAAAACAGGCAAATTCAAAAATGGTCAGAGTTCCTACAGGTCAGAACGCCCACCGAAACTCGAAAATAAGTCTTAAAAAGAAATTTAAGTAAAATAAAAGTAATGTACAATCAACATGCTGCAAAGAAGAAAATATTGATTCACGGAGAGACAATAGTCATAGTTAATGAGTATGTTTACTCAGAGCAGCTCAAATCAATGTATGCTAAGTTGATTAATGAAATAAATAGAAAATGCAAATGGCGTGGAGCTAGTTTGGAAGAACACATTTTATTTTCAAAAGAAAACTATCAATTTGTCTCAAGAGTAAAGTTTATAAGCAATGTCTCTTACCTGTAATGATATACGGCTGTGAAACTTGTACATTGAATGCGCAAACGACTCAAAGATAAAGACTCACAGAAAGAGTTATGATGAGATGCATGATAGGATCAACTATGGACGACTAATGTATTACATTGGATTACCAGAGAAAAAAATGACCGAGACGACGTCCAAATCCAAGATGGTTAGATGAAATTAAACGTTTTTTAGGAGCTACATTCATGAGGATTGCAGCTGAACGAGATACGTGGAAAGAAAAGGGGGATGCCTTTATCCAGCAGTGGATAGAAAACGGCTGAATATGATAATGGATCCTTAAATTACGCTTCATATGTGCCTTTCTATGGTAATTAAATAAAAATTGTACTTAAAAGCTAATAGAATGAAATTAACTACATTTATCATGTTTTCATTTGCACGTTGAAAACAGCTTGAATTTTAAATTATATTTCAACGAATATTTTATTCAGTTCATATTGCTTTAATGTGACGTGTTTTCAATTTCCCTTTTCTTCTATGATATGGATTTCGCTTCTGATGCGTTTTTCTAAGGCGATATATTACACTTAATAATATAACAACATAATAACACATAGCAGATAATTATACTTAGGAAAAGAAACACACAAACGCAACATTATCATATAAATATTATACTCGCTGCTGTAGCTTATGTGCACAGCCCCCGACCCGACTCCGACTCACTTGTTTAAGAGTGGGCGTTCTGACTGGTAGACTTTGTGAACGTTTTCCCGAGTTTTTTTTTTCATTATGTTTGTTCAATATCGATTTAATATAAGTATTAAACTGCAAAAAATTAAAGTATTAACCGTGTACCTTACTAGGGTTTGTATTTTCTAATCTGGGGGGATCCTGATCATTTTGGTGGGCGTTCTGACCCTTTTTAAAATGGGCGTTCTGACCGTTTCTGTGGGCGTTCTGACCGATTATGCATTTGGGCGTTCTGACCATTTTGGTGAACGTTGTTGCCATTTTTACGAGTGGGCGTTCTGACCAGTGGGTGCTCTGACCATTTCTGAATTTGCATGTTTTCCTATTTTGGTCGGCGATCTGACCGTTTTCTGGGCGTTCTGACCACTTTCAGAAGTGGGCAATCTGACCAGTGAGCGTTCTGACATAGTCCCTTCGAGGGCGTTTAGCGAACACTCGGCTCTTCAAATAGCTGCACAATAAGAAACCATGGTTGCTTAAATCCAATGGTCGTGGTGATCAGTTGATGTCTCCAAATCTAGAAATCAAGCGAGCAGGAAAGACAAGTCACAAATGATCTTCCGGATCGTATGTGCTATGGCACCGTCTTGTTGGATCCATATTAGGAGTAGGTTGAGATAGCCAGCTCAGGACAGAGAAAGGTAATCACCATGTTCACATTGTGATCGCTAGTGACTATAAGAGCACGCCTGTTGATGTCCTCAAAGAAATGCGGGGCAATGATGCCAAACGATAGCCAGTTCCTCAGTTGACAACTATTTTTTTCCGTCACCTTTCCCTTCACTTAGGTCCTAGTCTCTCTTCTTCAATACAATTAAGACATTTCCTATCTTCAGTTTCTTAGAATGTGTCCACAGTAGACCAGATTCCGTTTGGGTATTGTTACCAAGATTTCTTTCCCAGTTTCTACCCTTTGATGTTCGCCTAATTCATACAATTGTCATCGTTATTCGTAGACGCCATGTTTTAAAAACCTTCTTTTATTTTTAATATCCATGATTGACATCTATTATATCATTGAAACTACCAGATAATTGGTATTTATGATTTATTTTGTTTCTACATAGCGCATACTTACATCCTAGATATCGCGCTGTACCGTGCTGCCATTTATTACATTGTCTGAACGATGGCCGAGTGACTTTGCAGTCTATAAACTGTATTTGTTGCATGAATACGTTCTACTAAATTAAACTCTTATCAGACAACATTGATTGAGCGTTGATTGCCCTTTCAGTCTTGTCTTCATAACGCTTAATTCTACCGTGTCATGATGCCCTTGTATCTCAGATGCTACAAAGAATAACTTAAAAACTCTACTTTACTATCTGTCTACTATCAGCAAATCCACTGTGAAAATTTTCCCGAAATATTCCTCGGAATAGCTAGATAACCTTAGCTACCTGAGAATTTCCAGGAACTTGACTAGGGAACACCAATCATCATAGGAATACCGAGAGCAACAAAAAAATGAGATTTGTAAACGGGCTATTTATTCAGTTAGAAGTTCAGAGTCTAACTGGCTGGACTAAACTGACAGTAATAAGAAAGCACTGGATAAAAACAGTAGACGAAGATGGGGAGTGTAGAAAAGTTAATCACTTAACTTTAACACCTTTAACTAGCAACTAAAAGTACGTACAATAAAGTAAAACTTGTTTTTTCTGACTATTCAACTTTCAAATAACAGCACAAGGAAAGCGAACGAAACCTATATACAAATAATATTATTAAAATTCTTAAATAGTACAATTTATTCTGTTCACCCCTATAGTGGGGCAAAGGGGATCACAGGAGTGGGGCAAAATGAATCCAATTGCTCTTACACACAAAGGCTCAGAGTTAGTCACAAATACACAAAAGATAAATTATACTTTCAAATTCCAACTAAAACGACTTCCCCACTATTGTTATTATTCAGCTACAAAATTTATAAACGCCTGGGTATATACTAAAAATGAACGTAAAAGCAAAGGCATGTTACCATATAAGAACATCGCTATTCGCTTTGCCCCGCAAAGAATTATTCACTTTGTCCCAAGCTCCATCTAGAACGTCATTCTATTCCTTAACTAGTGACGTCACATGCCACAAACAAGTTTTGCTGCCATCTCTTATTAAAAAGTTGTAAATTCCATTATTCGCTTTGCTTCATATATTCACTTTTCCTCCTCTTCCCTTAACAAATATTATAAACTGTATTCTTCTCAGAGCTCGCGCTGTAAACAACTGTACCAAACCAATCATGTAGGGGAGAAACCGGTAGCCCCGAACGGTTGGTAGTGACAGAATGTTGCCGAAATTATGGTCACAGGAACCTTGCGACAGTGCTCCTGTGTTATCTTGCATAGTTCACCTCCATCAAGTGTCTCATTTCTCGTACCTTATAAGCATGAAAATATTTCAGATTTGTTGTAAAATATTGAAACATTTACTGAGCCTTCAAATTTCTTTAATACTAAAATATTTGCTAATATCGTTACAAGTTCGAAAGGAACACAAGGAATTTTATTTCTCCTATCGCTCTTGTACTCTCTTAGCGCGGTTCTTCTTTTTCGGACTTAAAATAAGTGATTGAATAATGCAACTGTCTTATCGAATGACACATGCATTTTATAACACACAATGTTCGCTTGAAACCGAGTAAAGATTTGCAAGTCGTAGATCCTACTCTACTTTCTACAAATATTATTTTGACTTTCATGATGAAATATTTACTTCATTCTAAGTAAGAAAATTCAAACTGAAAAGCTCATTGTGGCAATCTATACGTTCACTGTTGCAAATAGAACTACATTTTCGAAGATCCAATGGCCATGTTATTACATCACTGGGGTCAGTAATGTCGGTGATTGTCCGCAGATACTTCCCACGCTAGTGTCCGTGCTTACCTCTCTTGCATACAATTTCAATTTGACAACGTTCCACAGAAAATTGGGTTAAATGTCACATATGCAAATTATGGATTCATGAGTTATGTGCAGATGTTGACAAGGCTAATAATTTTGTATGTGATTTTTGTACTAACTATACTCTAATAGGTACATGTACACTTCCTAACAATGACGTTAACATTTAACTGGAAAAAGTGTCAGTAGACGTAAGTAAATCCTGGGATTTAGGATTTCTTTCTTTTTAGAAATTAGTGTTTGAAAATAATTGGTTATTCTTACCTATGTTCTCATTATTGTATTATATGCTATGTCTAATATGAGAATATGAGTACGATCGCCCTTTATTTTAGCTAATTCATAAATATTATAATCACAGAAACAACCTGAAGTGAGTTTTAGTTGTTGCAGTGAGTTTTAAACGATTATCCTGTAAAATGTCTTTCTTGGGCAATCTATTCGTTTTCCAATTATTATAATACTTTTATCAGAACTGATCATGTCAAATGAATTAACTAACTGTTACCTATAAATATTTTGCTATAGCTAGGGCGTCCCTGTTTGCAATACATTTTATTTTATTTTTTATTTGCATTTATTGTTCTTGGTTTGTACCATATTTTATCTTGCTTTGTCCCGGGCTACCGTACCTGATAGCTAACCGCGAACAAACTCATGTGTTTCTTTTCATAGTGTCTAACTTGTAACAGTGTCTCTTCCAACACCAATTGTTACACTATCTTGCACACTATGTCATGTTGTTTTATAAACACATTAATATTTATCCTCATTACATATTTTTATAAATCGCCAAAAAAAAAAAGTGTCCGTGGGTACCGGGCTATTCCCTACACATTTCCTTAACATTACTTATAGAGTAAAATTGTGCAAAAGTAGCACCACACAGAGGGCTCAGTTTGAATTTTAAGTTTGAAATTATTTTAAGGCTGGAACTTCAACCTGCGTAATTTAAATACATTTTGATGTGTAGACATGAAGACAAAGTTTACAAGTGGATTTCCAAGAAAGTCCACTAACCTTGCATTAGAAGCACAAAGAGTTAGAATTAAAATCTGTATAGTTATAATCAAGGATTCTGCCAGGATTTCCAATTTGTGGGAGTTTGAAGTCAAAATTGGGAGAGTGTAGTGTAAGTAAAGTATTGCGGGATTTCTATCGATTGTTTTTTACCGTAAACATCTTAATGTTGCGCGATGCTCGTGAATATTAGAGGGTGACACCCCCATTTGGTTCTCTGGCAGAATCAATGGTTTAAATAGTGCACACAGTATTATTATACTAAGAAAATAGAGCTACTCCATTGTAAGCACTTTGTTCTCTTAGCTTTTTTATAGTTGATGCAATCTTATCTAACCTAATCTCAAGTCAGCTACAGAAGCATATCGAATCTAATATCACATAACAGGAAAAATATGAAATTACGTGAAAATATAGAAAGGTCGTAAAGTGCTTACAGTGAAGAAGTCCCAAGAAATAAACATAAAAGATAATTCCTCCTCACCATGATGCAGGCTTCAATTTACGTTTCCCTCTGATCCTTTCGTGATTAATCAACCGCATAAATACTATGGTTAGTCATCCTACCCATAATTCCCTGTTTATAAGTCTATCAGAACATATTTGTCATTAGCTTACATTTCAAAAGAAATGGTTCCTTTCTTAGAATTTAACTGGCAACATCTTACTCAGGGAAATTTCTATGGATATGAGTTTACAACAATAATTTAAAAAAAAAAAATATTTTTTCACGAAGTTGGTTCTCAACTAATAAGTACTTACTTACCACAAAATAGGGTAACTCTGGGTAGGTTGAACCAACGTGCTACTTGTTCGAGATAACAAACATCAATATATAAGTATAAAACTCCTCCAGAAATGAAGACAGGAGATCAAAGAAGAATTTAACTGGCGAAAATAGGTTTCTAATAATCTCAATAGCTATTATCAAGAATTAAAACAAGGGGATCTGAACTTTTAGAGTAATAAAAAAAAGCGAAAATCCACCTTCGCTTCATGAATTTCATTCCTTTGTAAAGTAATTCAGTAATTGTATTAATAAATATATTGCATTCACAAAATGTAACCTTTCCAGTCCAGCACACCTCCATAAAATACACATTTCCGATACTACATACTGTAACTTTCTCTAGAACAACTAACAGCAGACGCAAACCATTGTAGTTCTCCAATGAAAGAAAATTGGGTCGTACTGCACTCCTAAAAGTTCTATACAGACTTAAAATTCGCATCTCATATTCAGTCGATTCTCTCATTTTCCCACCTAATATAAAAATGTTATTTATTATTAAACTTCTTATGTAAGAATACAATAAAATTATGAAGAGAGAGAGAGAGAGAGAGAGAGAGAGAGAGAGAAATATTTAATCATAGAACAAACTCACATGAACAATTAACTACTAAAATTTATATTCATTCGGGCTGATCAGATGATTGTTTAAAATTCATTTGTATTTCATTTACGAACAATGTTCGACTAAGATTTATGCTACATTGCAGTATATCATGAATTTAAGAAAGAAAAAAATCAGTATCAAAGGTAGCTTCCAAAAAGACGAGTACGCGGGATAAAGACTGAATGTCCAAGAAAGAGTATTTTTAATCTAATACTTTCAGCGCAGTGGTGAAACTTATCCACAAATTTAGACAAACAGGAAATCTGTGTAATACACCGAAGAGCGGTGGTCCAAAATACGGAGTCAACAACTGTGTTCTGGCATCACCTGTTTATACTCAAATGAAGAGCACTCAGTGAATATCAAGACAATAAGGTCTCAATCAAAACTCCGTTGTACATATCCTCTACAAAATTATATGACACCCGTACAACCTGCAAATGTTAGGTTATCAGTTAAGTAAGGATGATCTGTATCGGTGTCTTCAGTTTTGCGAGAGGTCTTGAAGTAACTTCGAAGTAATCCAACTTATGCATTAAAGGAACTTTTAGTGATGAAGGCCCTCTTATTTGGTAATACACTAAGAAAAAAATCCTCGGATTTAAGGGCGTGCGGTCCTTAAGTCTTGCGCCTTCGAGTATTATAGCCAACAACATTGTCAGGCATGTATTGTGTAAAATGCGGATGTGTCCTGCCTTGCAGGAGTACTGCAGGTGCTATGACGTCATTAAGAAATTTGCACAAACATGCCAGTACGTAGTCGCCGTCGTTCTTAACTGTAGGGCAACCCAGGCTCGTAAAGAGGGCTGCTCCTTACGCACTGGTGGACTCTCTATTATGGTTGTAGTTTACCTCCTGTCTGGCAGAACGGTACGCACATCGTGTACGCGAGTGACCTCTAGAATGTATAGATGGAAAAAAATGGATGATGCTTAAATATTTATCGTAAAATCTATCATTAGAACTATACAAATGCGTTGTTAATTTATATCTTGGAAACAATTTCAGTAATGAAAACTCGACTTACACAACGTAATATTGAATGAGAGCAGTATCAAAAGCTATATTCAGTGTTACCATCTATCAACTAGTCTTGGGAACTTCGCATACAAAGTAAAATTTGGTAAAATTTAATAACAAGACAGTCAAACACTACAATTTGAGGGTAGAGTGCCATTTGAAAATTTTAACTTGTATGCTAAGTTCCCAACACTAGTTGATAGATGGTAACATTGAATCTGGTTTTCAATACTTCCTGCATTCAATATTACGTTGTGCAAGCTAAATGTTGATCACTTTTATTGTTTTCAAGATATAAATTAACAAATTTGTATAATACTAAAGATAGATTTTACGATAAATATACGTTTTAACGATTTTACATACGTTTGAAAGTTTCTACAAAGTGGGACACTCCATTTGTGGATCTACGCATCACACAAGGTAGGACAAACAACAATGTTTTATTGGTTTCATTGATACTAATTAAACGTCGCCCCTACTTTTATACTTTTCACGCTAACTGCACAAAATTATTTTCACAGTTAGAGCAATCCAACCACTCGGTTGATTCCAACACTCGTCAGACGCTCAAACCACCACAATGTTGCGAACTAAACAAAGTCCTGCCAAAATGTGTCTCCCGCTGTATTTGCATGCAAATACTGTTTCCATGTTAACGTACGCACGTTCCCTCTTTATGGAATGTTGATAACAGCACTGTCCTGCAAATCACGTGTTTCCACCATTATAGCGTTACTGCAGACGGCTCCTGCTATTACGTAGGAAATCGCCGTCTGTAATGTATATACTACTTCTCTCTCTTTCATTCCTGGCAGAAGGTCACATCTTATTTGGCTGTATTTCTATATGAGCTCCCAATGAAGAAAATGCACCCCAACCCCGACAGTCCAATTTTTGCCGCTATCGGCCCGGCGTCAGGGTTGTGACAGTCGGGAAATAGTTGCATTTAAGGGCGGTCCATCGGCGGCCGAACGCCAAATGGGGGCGTTAGGCAAAAGATCCTGTTGTCAAACTGGTCTAAAGAACGAAGTTAGTAGTGATCTAACTAGCTTAAACTGATCCTTGCAGTATACCAATCACACCAGTACATTTTGTGAAATGGTTGGCAAAAGGGTGGGAATGCTTTTTGTCCTCCCTTGTCCCGACTATGAGGTTGGGATTTGGTCGGGATTGAGGAAAATGCCGACCATGTCCTAACAAGGCGGGAATATGACGGCAAGAATAATCGAAAAGAAGGCGGGCCACCAACTATCTGAGACAGTCAGCAGAAAACAATTGCAATTAAAATCAGTGATAGTCACGATACATCTACAATAGTCATTAATTTCTTCACTATAGAGATTAAAAAATCAATTGCAAATGTCAGTTAGGATCGTCGGGCTTCACTCGGCACTTGTTTTGAACCCGACTCTACACCGACGGTTGAAATGTGGGCGGCAGCATTCGTATGGGCCAAATTCTGGCCGAGGGTTGTACTCTCTAATATTAAAATATGCTTATTACATTAAAACATATTTATCTCTTAATTTCCTTCATCTTTTTTCATAAATCTGTAGTGAAAAATATCAAAAACTACAAAGCAAGCAAATACAATTAAATTAACTACATTTTTCATGTTCTCGTTTGCATGTTGGAAACATTCAATTTTAAACTGTATTTCAACGAACATTTAATTTCGTTAATAGGGCGTTAATCTATGACATAGACTTCGCTTTATGTGTGCTTTCTAAGGCGACATATCACACTTATTGAGAGATACAAATTTAATAGTGAAGCGATGATCAAGGTGTTAAAGAAGAAAAACTGCACATAGAAAAGGAAAGTATTCTTTAGTTTTATTTGTACATGATGGTGATCAACGCGTAGCAACTCCATTCTAGACTGCCTGTTAGTACAGATACCGTAAAGGAGCAGCAATTTTACAACGTGGATACATGGATGAGTGGATAAGACAACGAGCTACCAACGAGAAATTCAGAACGTGTCTGTGTTCGAACCTCACAGCAGTCGTTAGAATTATTTACTGTTGGAAAATTAACACCGTAAAACATGATGAAAGCAACTTATAAAAGGAAACTAGCTGTATGTATACCAATAAACAGCATTCGTATTTTGTTTTGACTAACCAAATACTTTTTTTATAGCCATGTGCGGGCCGTCTTTGCTGTGCCGACGGCGGCAAATGCATGGTGCCCGACTAACGCCCGATTGTTACTGGCGGGAAATTGTCGTGGTTTGGGCGGGAAATGATCGGGCGGACGTCGGCCAAAATGAGCGTTTTTCTGGAAGGTTTTTGCTGCCTTTGGGGTTATCGGCCCAACGATCGGGAACCGAGTGCGGCCCGACCCTGTTTTCTCCATTTGGGTCAAATAATTCGTTTTACCAGTCGGCAGGATGTTCCGCACTGCCAAAAATTGACATGAAGGAACAATATGAATACGTAGGGAACATCCAGAATAAGGAATTTCCCCACTAATCATTACTTGTAATGGAGCCACCACTAACAGCCAACTTCATTGAACGAAGGAATATACGTATGACGTGTATTCTTTACGTATTTACGTATGCAACCTACGTAATACTGCAAATGTTTCATTCACATTACTGGCAATGTAATAGTTTTTCTCAGTGTAGAGGTTTCCGACACCAATCCACATTGGTTTGTGCGTATTTGGATCAACATTTCCGTCGGTCTTGAAGTGTGCTTTGTGGACCGGAATTAACTACTCCGCTCACTGGAAATTATAATTTGCGTGGAATAACTATAGAGCGACTGAAGATGGGACCTACGATAGAAATAATTGCACGATGATAAGGTCTTATCCAGAGATCGTGTGTTTGAATGGCATAAGATCCTTGTTCAGGATAGGATGTTAGTGCAAGACGATCAACGATCTGAGCGGTGTCAATAACATTACGACACACCAAGAAAAAGTTTCTAAGAAACAAACAATAAACCAACACTTTGCCATAGGCGTTTTGAAATATTTTTAGAAGATAAATCAGCATGACTTCTGGAAATCTAGTCACCGGTTTTTGTTACATGATAATGAAAGACCACAGACATAAAAGAGTATCGGTTCAATAATTTCTTGCTAAACATAAAATTACAGCACACCCACATCCTCCGTAGTTGTAGGTCTTGCACCACGCGATTTCTTGCTATATTCCTAAAGCGTACGGTGAAACAATTGCGAAATAAAGACATCGCAACTACCCAAACATTTGCGACAATTGAGCTGAAGAACACGCTAGAAGAAAATTTACTCAGCCTACGTACAAGACATTCAGAAACGCTGGCAGCAGTCAGACATTCAGAAACGCTGGCTGGAAGGGAACATGGATCATTACTTGAATATTTTATTTTCTTATATCACCACTAGAGGTAATCCTATCCTATCATAACCAATGCCTGTTATTTAAGTCAAAAATAATAAACTAGCCAGTAATGAAAACTCTTCCCTGGGTCTTAAATTATGTAAAGTTCGATTATGGCAACATTATAGTCCTTTGTCAAGTGCATTAAATTTGATCACTATCGTACCTGTTTGAATTGAGATTATTCTCCTGTTAATAATCCAGTCCAGTGGATCTTGTGCTCGTTGCAACAGTCGTCGAGTCGAGCAGCTCGAAATCTTTGGAACCCAGCGGATATGTTATCAACAAAACGTGGGTACAGCCAGAACTGAATTAACAGTTGTGCATTTTTTTTTGAATGCTATATGAAAGTTGAGGCGGAGCACATCGCTTCTGACCAAAATAACACTTCCGTCTCCGAATGTTTCTGTCTCCAATTTTGTCCTCGATTTCCAGAAAATATAAAATAATAATAATAATAGTCACTAAAGCTGCAAAAATATTTTCTCAGGAAAACTCACTTCTACGGAGAAAAACACTTACCTTGTAACGGGCCTTTATATTTAATATATCTAAATAAAACTTCTTTTGGAATAAAACCTCTTTGGAAATGAAAGCTCGTCACTATATTGAAATAGTCCGCTACATTAATAATGTTGCTGCTGTGAGTTCTCCTTTCGACACAGAGCCTCCAGCTAACTTTATCTTCAGGGTGTAAAGGATGCTTTGATGAATGTTTAAAGTAGTTACCAAATGATACGGGAAGCTTGCGTGCCGCAAAGGTGCTACACACAGTGGGACGACTCAGCATACCACCTATTCCCGTACAGCCAAACTATTATAAAATGCTGCGGTGCTTTTCAGCGGACCTCGGCACTTATAATAGCGTCTCCCTAACTCGTAGTTAAACGCAAAATAAAAATCAGTTAATAATCAAGAGGTTTATTAAAACACCACATTTTCCTCTGTATGAGGAAACCCGACATGGCCTTTTATACACTTGTGGCCAATAACTTAAAACAATTTAACATAGTTACAATTAAATCCGCAACACACATCTTTACATTTAACAATAATAATTCAGAACTTAATTCATCATATTCTTGTGCCCTTAGTTAATATATCAAACAATAAACTCATATGTAATTCTTTAAAGAACCCGCCATTAAAACCTAATTAACTTTAGCGGTGACATCTGTTGAGTAACTCCGAAACTAGTTTAAACAATTCAAATATAATAAAAACTTGCAAAATGCATAAAATCCTCAATAAATACTTTTAAACAATTCCCAAAGCTTTTAAAACCATAATATAAACATAATTCATAAAATACTTCAAATTGTATTAATTTTCTTTAGTTTTGATTCAAAGTAACCCAATCCGTCCAACACTTAATAGGGACTTATTTATCAACCTGACAACCACCGACCACCCAATATTCAACATTAACCACAATAACCTAAAAATGATTACTGAACAATTGTGTGTCTCCTGGACAGCCATGATCCTATGGAGATTGTATTTCCTATCATAACTACATATCAATGAACGAAAAGTCGCAAATAAAAATTGAGCCAATTCAGGCAATATTAGTAGTAAAAACAAGCTTTAATATGTCGTGAAACTTCCAGTTAACAGCTTGAAGAGAATCCAAGAAGGTCCATCGGGAGAGAAATATCATAAGATTCATATAGCATTATCGAAGTAATAAAAACAACTTTGTACTTGAAAAAGCTATGCGCTACTATAACATCTGTGCCATTTTTAATACATAGCTTATAACATTGGTTATATATGCATATATGACCAGTTTGCTAATTACTCTTCCGAATTTTGTGTCCTCATAGAGAGGACGAAAAATGGTCACTTTATTCTGGAGACAACTTCGGATAAGGCATTTCGAAATCCACGATGATGACTCCTTCCACCAAAGGACAACCTTCCGTCTTCACTGATGATCTTACACCAGAATCGCTACATCCTACACTTTTGATAGAAACAGATTTTATAATATCCTTAAATGAATCCTTCATACGAATCGGAACTTTTCGTGGAGCTATTATTGCAGCTGAAACAAGAAATGTCACTGGAACGGAACAGTCACTAGAACTGGAACCGGACTCAACTGAATAAGATTATACCTCTAGAAATCCAGAAAGAGTACAGCCGTGATCTTGATGGATTTGACCTCGCCTCATCACCCCTAAAACAGATTAGTAAATGTGGTGAAGAGTTCGGATCTTTATTTTCCAATATAGACAGACATACACATATAGGGGAGACCCGTCTAAAGCGATCCCCCGGGGTATAGCGGACCCCGTACTGTATCTTCCTGACTATTGCTGCCCCTGGCGATACCAATCCCTAGTAAAATTTCCAACTCCAAACAGTTGTGTTGAAGAAGTTTCAGTGATCGGGCGATAACAGCGGCTTAGATATTTCAGAAAATCACGTTTTGAAGGATCTTGAACTAAGGTAAGCCCTTTACTATACCTAACCATACTGGAATAGTATAGCTGAAATATGATTAAAACTATTTTTATTTTCACGATAAGGGATCGAACATCAGATATGTGTAGCACTCATGAAAGTGACAAATGACAACGTGCTGTGATGCAGTGTTTTGCTATGAAAAGTGTAAATGGGGCAAAACGGCCCCCTCTGTCATCCAAAGCGACTAATTTACCCCGTTTACACTCTTTGTAGCTAACCACTGCAGCACCGCATGTAGCGATTTGTGACACTCATGATTGCTACACATATTAACTAGCAGTCCCTATAAAAACAACTTGTTGACCGGAAACTCAAACAAAGTGAGGAGACCCGGAGAAAGACTCAGGCACAAAGACGAGCCACTTGAAGTCAATTGAATCAAGTAATTTATCCCACAGGAAACGTACATGAAAGACGAAAGGAACATCATTGTAGAGCAGGAATTAAGTTCCGAAGAGGGAAATTAAGATGAAATATGCGTTTACTGCAGTAACACCCACTCACGATCACTTCGTGGTGAAGCATAGATTTGTTGTTGTGTTTGTTTGAAATGGGTTCATGACGCATGTGTAGGACTTGAGGACGATTGTTGTGAGGCGTTCATATGTGACTTTTGTGTGTAACCAGGCGGTTTTCTTTTTGAACTGTCTGTTCAATAGATGCTTTCAAAAGTTTCAGAGCTACAGCTGCATTGATAAAACATTACGAACATTTGTTTATTTCTTTTCCATTTTTGTAGAATCACTTGGGCAAATGTGATTAGCATTGTTTCACTATGTTTGGCTACTCCATTAATAGTATGCTCATTGTATTCAATAATTTTATAGTATTATCGATATACCTGAAGAGATATAGTGGTATTTTGTTACGGGACCTCTTTACCCATGTACCCGGGGTAAAGTGGCCATTATGTACCTAGTTGCAAAAACTATAATTTAGAAAACATAAAATGTTGTCTGGCATCCAATTTCAAGTAAAAGAGATGATAATATCCACACAACATGCCAACAAACTTCTAACCCAGAAAGACCAAATTGTATGAAATGTAGCAAAACAAAGGGGACCACTTTACCCCGGTCTCCCCTCCATAGACATACATACGCATATACATAGACAGACACAAACATAAGCGTTGTATATGGCACTTTGATCTTTTAGTAGTCTCACTATCTTTGGGGCCAAATACTAGCTTTATAGATACCTATCTTCGTTTTGAAAAAGTAAGTTTCAATTAATCACATTGATTCAACTAAAAAAAATGAATGAACATTACCTTTATATTGAGTATACCTAACGAAAATCTCACTTGCCTTTTTAATAACAGGTAATTCTGCTAGAAGTAAATTACGGACAATTCACAAATCAACAAAAAATATTAAAATATTTTCGTACCTCAATATTTGTGGGGAATACCGTACAGTAGGGAAATATGAAAAAATATTATTAATGATAAAAAAAACCAGTGAAAACACTATCCCAGGCTCAGTGTCGGATTTATGGGTCTAGGCGCCCTATAGCCTCATGACTTTCAGCGCTCCTGCTCCCTCCCTTAACCTTATCCTCCTCCCGTCATTTTTCTTCCCACTTAGTTATGTAAAAAACACGAGTTTTTAATTTTAGGGGAAAATCCCAAAATAGGTTTTCATGTGCGTGTTTATATTTTGCCGTCTAAATATTGCTTTTTTTAAAAAAAATAATTAATATGATACTTATTTGCATCATCAGTAAAATATATAAACTTATCACTTTACCTATCATTTTGTTACGGACAAAATTTGAACAGTTATAGTCATTTGGAACTGAAATTCAAGTTTCAAACTTAAGTTGTACTCAATTTCAATTAGGCTATTTAAAGACGGTTTACTAAATACTTGATTATTTTCTTCCCCCCCCCCCCACATGTGCAGATTTGTAGAGAGCGTTGAGTTAGGTTACTTAATTTTCAGTACCATAGTATAAAAATGGAGCTCGGTTTGTTTGTGATGTAAAATCAGCAGAATTCATACTGTAAATTATTAGAAAATAAATGTAAGTTCAGAATTTCGAATCTTTCATAACACATTTGAACTAAAAAGTAGAAATATATCCTAAAATAAAAGGTTTCTGCCCGTAGAATAGTTGAAAACTCAAAACTCCTCAATATATACACCTTTAAAAACTAACCAATCCTTTTTTGGCCTAATTAATTAAAGGAATACGTACTAAACAGAAATAAGAATTCCAGTATTCTTCCTCTTCTCTAAATAAAATGCTCTCATTAGAGTTATTCACAGTTTTTTTTTTTTAATTTCAGACATTTCACCAATTCTTTCTTACAAAAACAGTTACAAGCAAGATCATTGTTTCTTTGTTTGTGGAAGTGGCATGCAGGACTTTTCTTTTCTTCCCATTTTATTCTATTCATGTTTCTTGGCCATTCAAATTCCGGAAAAAAATACAGCAGCTAACTTTATTTCAAGGCGGAGCAAGCACAGGCCACAGACTATATATGGTATCATTGATTAGTAAACAGTGTTCTGAAGACACCATGGACGTAGGAATATATAGGACTAGTAACAAGCAATTCACTCAATGTTAAAAAAAATGGGAGTTTGTCATTCCAACATGGCGGATCGCGCATACTTCCTTCAAAGGAAGCAGACGATATTGTGAATGTGTAAATACATTTTAATTATCTAAATTTGTCCTTAACTACTAATTATTATGAAATAACTGTTATTTTAAGTGGAAGAGGATTATTATTGCATTCAACGAAATTCCGTAATATTCTAGAGAAGCATTCTGATAATAAATATCAAAGTTTTCGGCTTCACATTTGAAGTTAGTTTGTGACATATGTTATTAGCTGAGTGAAGCTGAAATGTCTTTCTTTTTTAATCTCCTCATTTGCTTCGTACTATAGTTTCTCTTATTTACATATGAGCAATATACTTCCTTCTCAAGAGCAGTGATCATTCAAGTCTTGAAACCTGATATTATTTCACTATTATTATTAAAGAAAAAACCTAAATAATGCTTACCTGTTTATTCTCACAAGTACCTCTTGGTCGGCTTCATCAGACGCAACCTTCACACACCTTAAATTATTTCACATAATTTTAAAATTTGTAATTAAAAGTGGCTCAATTAACATTACTTCTTATGGCCACTTGCAATGTATTGGTCTATTCAACATGGCGACAAGGCGCACTTTCGGCCCATAAATTTTGGCTTGTTACTAGTCCTATATATTCCTACGTTCATGGAGTACACGAGTATGTGGACAGTAATGTACTAGCTTTTCATTTACGAAATTGGAGTTCTTACGATGGGAACATTGAATTTCAGCAATTTTATAGGCAAATGTGTCGTTTTCTCCTTTTAAAGTGAATGGAAGTTTAATTGGCAGAATAATCATGAAGATTTCGATAAACACTCAGTTTTGGGCCGGTAAAATAAAAAATGAGGAAATTCCCATTTTTATTTACACTCCCACTTGGAATTTTCCCGGTCCACCTCACTATACCTACCTTCAGATTATTGCAAATTATTCTCATCCGTTCTCTCGCCATTTAATAATAATAATAATAATAATAATAATAATAATAATAATAATAATA
>JAGDQP010000086.1:121662-167515 GCA_022664845.1 Lepisma saccharinum
TAATAATAATAATAATAATAATAATAATAATAATAATAATAATAATAAATGCCCGGGTCGTAACTTCAACTTATGACCTGGACTGGGTTGCAAGAAAAATACTTAAGTGTAAAATCTGTCTTAAGCAGACCATCGAACTCTACATAATACTGGAGTGACTACTTAACTAAAAAAACGGGCCACACAGCGTTAAGAATCTTATAAAACTGAGTTAGAACTGAAAATTTGGTCCACATTAGATTAGACTGAAAGTGGACAAACAAGTTTAAACGACTCAGGCGTCTATCTATAACACTAAGTAGTCATTCCAGTATTATGTAGAGCTCGATGGTTTGATTTAAGTCAAATTTTACACTTAAGTATTTTCTTGGAACCCAGCCCTGAATGACATCTTTTCGCATTCTTTCTCCTCCCCTATCCTGGCCTAAGCTTTAGATGCCTAAAGGCCATAAATAAGTTTTCTATCTTCGGAAATATTTATCTCCTAAAGATATCAGGTAAAATTGGAGAAAACATAGGCTTGTTTTTACTGTCATAAAAAAGCTTACGATATTTTTTAAATTTATAAAGTCTTTAGGCTTATTTGGATCAGCCCGGGAAAAGTATGTGAGGGTAGCTGTCGGTGCCTTATTTAAGTTTCATCCTGACATTCGTGTAGTGAAACTGAAGGAAATTCTGGAAAACCTCAGTGAGGACAGTCGGCAGCAGGATTTGAACACACGGTACCTACTCATTTCTCCTCCCCCCCCCAAAAAAAAAAGATTTAGACTCTTAGGTTTTCCTCATATACAAACATCTAGCGTAAATTACGCCTTCATGCATATAGAACGTTTCAACACGGAGTACCTGTTGCCCATTTCCCGGAATATAGATGACTGCCAAGCCCTACATGTAGCATTTACTAAAAATAATTATTGATGTATACAGAGGCAAAAGTAGGAATAAATAGTATTCCTAATATAAGTATTAAAGTTTGTTTTAATATTTCTAATGTACATTGACCTAAATTTGAACTATATTAAGTCAGCTATGTAATAGTGTTTGGTGCTCACCTGTATTGTCCTAAATGTTTTTGCTAAATATTTTTTCGTCTCGCGTTTTAAATGAAGATTTCTATTTATTTGTTTTTTCTGTAAAGTGCGCCCCCTGTAAATGTTGGGTTCCTAGATCCGAGCCCCTACGAGGCCTAGTGGTAAATCCAGACTCGTAACCAGTCCAAAACAGTAGGGAGGTGGGGTGGGGTGGCTTGGCCGACTTTAGGGGATGGCTAAGGCTATGACAATATCCACACATACATAAAATATGACTGTATGTTAGGTATTGGTAGGAGAGCTAGGGAAATTTTAGGGGAGTTGACCCCTCCCCCTCCTTTGTCCTAAAATCATTGAATAACTGCATAAATTGACTGAGGTGCGACAACTCAAAAGCAAGTGATCGTTTGACATTTACTGAGAGGTGGGATGAGTATGTAAATGAGAAAAAATAAACATTACTATATTGTTTATTGTATATCTTTATTGTTCATGGTTACATTATGGCTTGATAGTGTGCATTTTTACTAATAAGCATTATAATTATATGTTGATACAAAGTGATAAATCCCTGAATAAAAACAAGATGCTTCAGAGTTGAACGAAAATAAAAACATATGACTAAAAATATACTTTCCAGAAAACAGTTTAGGAAAAAAAAATGAGTTTATAAAAGAAGAAATAATAGTAAAATACATCTTTTTGTAAAATCAGTAATTAAGGACACTGTCTTTATAGTATAAATACGCCTGATACAGAGACTCTTCCGGTGGTCTCAAGTTCCTACTTTCACTCAGCATAATCTCAAGCATTTCCTTCACTACAGACAAGACAAGCAGGTAGAATCCTGGAAAAGAAACAAAAGCAGTTTTGGTATTTATATACAAGTAAGAGCTATGATTCTACAAACAATTGCAAAGGCTCTCCTCCCTTGATAGCATTTTAGCCATACAACCATTTTTTTCTTTATAAAATAGGCTGACAACTGCAGTGCTTATCTCTAGGAAACTCACAGTACTTGTGTCGAATTATCTTTATGCTAAGTTAGACGCAGCTAGATAGATCTAACTGAATGGAAGCAACTTGAATAATTGATTATTTTTCTTTTAAAAAATGGGCTGGCAAGACTGAACTTCTGCACCAATCAAGACTGTTCCGGCCTCTCTGAGTTAGTCTAACTAACACTTTTCGAACGGCACCTCATGCAGCATTTCACAACCCCTTTTACCTTACCTTCTGCCTGGCGACCCCCCAAAGTAACTAGCAACAAAAATGAGCATTATATATGAAATTTAATGTTGTAAACCCAGCAGAGGTTGTGTTTCACTTTGTATTAAATAGTCTCCTTAAGGCTTCAACCGTCCCCCCCCCCCCGCCCCAGATATACAGACTGTTTATTAATTTGTGTTACTTAAAAAAGAGACCTATAAAATCGAAAACATATCCATAGGGCAGTCCAATTTCACAACAATTCTTAAATTTCTTATCAAGGAATCTTTGTATGTGCTCAACTCACAGCAGAAATTGAAACTTTCGTTTGTAGGTTGTTTGGTCAGGGCATGCGGATTTTGTGTGTATATGTAACTTCATGTTACTTCGCCATTTGAAACGCGCAGCTTTAACACTTTGACCCAATCACTTGCAAGTAAGGGTTGTACATGTTAGTGTGAGCTGCGAATATAGGCTTCCTTGACGGTATATTTCAGACTTTTCATGAGGACCCACTTGAGTAGAATATAGGCGCTAATCTGTTAAAAAAAGAAGGGGAAGAAAGTCATGTGATTAGTCGATCGTAGCTCGGTTGATTGTGGTTTGAGATGTGTTGTTAGATGAATCATGGGTGTTGGGAGATGTGATGATGTAGTGATATGAGATTATCTGTTGAGTTCGACGCTGATCTGTTAAAAAGAAGAAAGTGACGTCATGAAGCGATCGTAGCTCAGTTGTGAATTTATTGCCGTTTAACATTATTATGTTTGGCTGTTGCGACATGTGATGATGTAGTGATATGAGATTCATCATTATAAAGAAGAAAAAGAAGAAGAAGAAGAAGTAGAAGAAGAAGGAAAGAGGGGGCTCATCATCCATTTTATTTATGGTAAAGACTCTGAGAAAAACACAGTTCAAAAAACTGAGTGTTTCCATTGATTTGTTTTCGCGAGAGACCTAAGGCCTCTTTTGTTAGTCACTGGAGTGACTAACACCCACTAGAGGGTTACGCCCTCTCTATACGGAAGGGTTGTATAAGAGAGGAGGATGAGTAGTATTAGGGGTGGTCTAAGGGAGGTTACAAAATGTATTTATCCTTTATTTTATTCATATCTTAAATAAATGGTTGTCATTATAAGCATTACGCTTATAATCATATGTTTGGTTCAGGATCCATGATGATTATGATGGCTAATGAGTATGGGGATGAAGTGCAATTTTACGTCACAAACATTAAAACGGACAGACGAGAGTGAATCTTCTTACCCAGGGGCGACTCTCGGTGTGATGAGAGACAGATGAACCCTTGTCGAACACTGATGGGAGACTTTCCTGTGATGGTGGTGATAGGTGATAGAAAATGTAACGAGAATGATGATAATAATAGGAGGGAGTATCATTGTCTTATACTGCAGTTTCTAGTGAGTTTGTATGTATATAGATGTAAGGATCGGAATAGGTAGGTTCGAGATTCATGTTCAGAACTGAGCGGGCTGCGAATTGGAGTTGGGATAGAACGTTGTTTCTTTCGAATGGTTTTCCAAGGTAATGGTGATGAAAGAAAGAAATTAGTCGATGGTAATAGGTTCTGATGGAGAGAGGATTCGTGACTGGAATGCTTTAGGCTCTGGAGGGCGAAGAGTTGAAACGAGTCCTGGATTGTCTCGAGTGGGTTCGGGTCTGTTTTTACATTTGTAATTGTAGGTAGGATGGTTCTTTGAGGATTGCGCATTCTTTTGTGCTGTGTAATCCTGTACATAGCCAGATATTTGGACACTGAGAGGTTGTATGATCATTATATAGCTGGCAGTGTTCCCAGTAGTGGAGGTTGTGAATGAGAAGATTCTACTCTGTAACGACGTCTATAGATATATCCAGATGTCAGTAAGTTAGTGATGGTTTCTGAATGATTAGTCAGTACACGCACCATGTAACTAGGTGTGCCAAGTTTGGTTTTAATACGAAGACATTTTCTTAGAAGATGGCCTTCGGTTTTGAGTTCCTGTGTAATTTCCTCATCTGTTAAATCTGGAGTGACCCCTCGTATTACTACAGATAACATTGGTGATCTGCGTGGAGGTGGTGGTTGTTTCGAGCTGGGAGCATTGAGTTTAGTGAATTTTCCAGAAGTTCGGAATATTTCCAGGCTATGTTTGTCTCGTAATATTGTGGCTAGGTTAAGGTCGGAAGATTTTACTATGATGCCATGACGTGTGTGAATGATGCGAACAATGAGATCTCTTGAAACATATTTCTCAAATTGTTAAAAGAGGAGTTTGGTATTTTCAAATCTGCGGTCGAAGTTTGGAAGTTGATATGAAGTAACTGAATTATTGGTAGATCCTAAGAGAGAGTCTTCGTGCGCTATTTCATGATCTGAATCTGAATCGCTGATAGTGTGCGTTTTCTTAGACGGTGGAGAAGTTGAGGATCGTCTGGAGTTGTCCATGCTGGATGAAGTTAGTTGATCGGTAGTGCGTTTTTGATTTGCTTTTGTTCTTCATTTTATAGTAGTAGAGTACGATGGAGGATCAGTATAAGGTGGTATTAGAACCTGCTTTGGTAGATGATGTCTTCCAGAATGATGATGAGGAGTAGTCATATTAGCTGAAAGTGTTCCTTGAATGACTATATATAGACATAAAGACATGTAGAATAATAAAGCACTACCTCCACACGCTCCATGCACCGTTCACCGCACGTATACATTCATCAGGCAAAAAAAATAGAAAGCGCCCTATGCTTTTCTTTTAAGTCATGCATAAACACCATCTTAAATACTTCTCTCTGTACATGTACAATAATAAAGCACTACCTCCACACGCCCCATGCAGCATTCGTCACACGTATACATTCCTCAGGAAAAATAATTGAAAGCGCCCCATGCTTTTCCTTTAAGACATGCATAAACACCATCTTAAATACTTCTCTCTGTACATGTACAATAATAATGCACTACCTCCACACGCCCCATGCAGCATTCGTCACACGTATAGATTCATGAATCAAAAGAATAATATATAATAAAATTTAACTCCAGTGTACGTGCTAAAAATTGACCCTGTCCAAGGATATCTCTAAAGTTTACCAAACGGTAAACAACTTACACTAGATTCTTAAACTGAACTTTGTTCAAATCTTAAACCCACATTACTCACGTATCTATGACCCTTCCAATCTAAATCACCAATTCCTCGTATCTTCCACCCTTTCATCACTTTAGCAGGAAGTTTTCATAGCTGATCTCATGTACTCTCCTTATTTCATCAGCTTGTCAATTCACTTTTAACATATCTTTTAAACATTACTAACGTCCTTCATATTATCTTCCTCAAACACTATACAACATTTACGCAAATATCGAACAACCTTTCAGTGAGCTGTCTGCATTTTCATCAGACGTCACAACTTTGTGTACACGCTTTCATCAAACATTACTCAGGACAATGTTCCAATCTTAAAAAAATATTACACACGACCCCATTTTTTCACGTGAATTTTATCTTCTGTATACGTGCAGAACTTAACCCTATTTTTTTCATTCTTCATGTATTTAACTAACCTGGACCTTAACCTACAATGATTTCAAAAGAACTATGGCACTTTCTGAGCAAAATCAGAGAATGAATTCTCCAGATTTAATCTCTTTCCTATAGTGTTCACATCTTTTCTAATAGTTCTCTCATTCTGCGTTCACAAGACTTTTTTTTTACATGAATAAAATTATCCTCCAGGAATTCAAAATTCCCCTGAGTTTCTTTTAAAACAAATCTTTTCAGATGGTTACTAAATTATTAATATGTGAATTTTCAAGACCAGCTTTCTCTCTCGATTTTCATTTTTAATAGGGGTCTGTGAATTCTAAAGATAACTGCTATAATTTCCTATCCAGCAGGGATACAACTTGAAAATTCCTCTCCTGTTTTTTTTCTGTTTCTACCAGTTCTTCGCGGGGAGGTCCTTTCCGGCAAGTTCAACCTTCTCCATGTGCGTAACAAGTCATCAAAATAAATGTGTCAACTTCCCATCACTCATCTAAGAACTCGTCTCCCATCAACATAATAATGTTAAACGGGAATAAAATCAAAACTGAGCTACGATCGCCTCATGACCTCACTTTCTTCTTTTTAACAGATCAGCGTCGAACTCAACAGATAATCTCATATCACTACATCATCACATGTCCCGATACCCAAACCTAATAATATTAAACGGCAATAAATTCACAACTGAGCTACGATCGCCTCATGACGTCACTTTCTTCTTCTATTTAACAGATCAGCGTCGAACTCAACAGATAATCTCATATCACTACATCATCACATGTCCCAACACCCATGATTCATCTAACAACACATCTCAAACCACAATCAACCGAGCTACGATCGACTAGTCACGTGACTTTCTTCTTCTTCTTTTTAACAGATTAGCGTCTATATTCTAGTCACTTGAGATATTTAAGCCCGAAATCCGGCATTTTCGACGTAGTGACCAACATCCGACCATGTTTGGACCAACAAAGATAATAAGGCGTGTAATTCATTTTTTTTTTTTTTTTTTTTGTATTCAGTCAGTAGGTCTAAACATTAGAGGAAATTTCAGGCTTATATTCAAACCCTTCACTTTCACAAATTCGTTAAAGAATAAATTGTATAGAGTTCCTTACTAATTTTTCAGCCTAATGTTTTTAATAAAGGAATTCATTTTGAGATGAGATGCTTCAAATTCTTCAAAGTACGCTTTAGGAACTACACAACGGTTTTGGTTTCATCTCTGTAGCTCTTCTGGTTGTCGAGATATTCAGGTTTCCGTACATGTCCACGGGGAGCAAAAAGCGCCACCAGCCATGTTGAGAACGTGGTCGCTCCGAGAGAAACAAGGACATAACATTTTCTTTCAGATGTGGTTCTGATATCCTCAGATATGTAGGTGTCCACGTACGAAAACTAAGAATTTTCTAAAATGGTGATGCAACCCATTTGTCAAAATTGGATGATCAGTCATTGAATGACCCGTAAAACAAAAAGGTGTGAAATTTTATTTGGATTCAACACTTCCAAAATTGCCTCCAATTTACCCTATAACACTTGTGTCGAAGATTCTACAATTACTTATAGTCATTACTTAACTGTTCCGCTTGTGGGATTAATTCCTCCGGAAGACAGTATACCTGCAACGCTTGATATGGAGTGTGCAAGTGAACGGAGGAACGGAACAAACTTAATTTCGGATGCAGCCTTAGCCGATGTGTAACTTACCAATGAGGCATGCTCCAGAAATAACATAACCGAGAGTTTCATGGTAAAATCCCAAATAGTAACATAACACACAGGATGAGAAGAAGAGGGATCCAGTCAACGCAATAATATCTGCACACGCATGTAAGTACCATGGATAAATTAGAAGTAATTTATCCTGAAATGAAATCAAAAAAAAGAACATTATAATATACATATTCAAAGTAGTTTCAAATTGCATTCTTCTAGTCTAAATCATGTGTTTGCTTATAGTTGCATTAATTCTTAGATAAATCAAAGAGCCAGCCGTTGGCAAAAGTAGCCTATAAGCCAGTATTTCCCAACCAGGATTCCGCGTAACTCTGTGGTTTATCGACCCACGTTTAAGAGTTCCGCGAAAATCAGTTGATATGTATTTAAAAAAATATGAATTGTTGTTTGGTTCATGTACTGCACAATACTACTTTATATTTTGCTCTATAATAGATTGAAATATTATGTACCATGCAGTTGGGGGTTCCCAAAGTTTTGGTAAATATTTTGCGGGTTTCCCGTAACGAAAAAAGTTGAAATACACTGCTATGATCATTGTTTGTTGTTCCATTTGTAAAAGCATAACAACAAATGACAACACATAATTATACAAGGATTACTATTCGTACCGGAATCGAGATCTGCGTCTCGGTGTCCCGAAAATTATTCTCGGGACTTATAATTGTCCCGGTTTTCAGCAAAGAACGGAGGAAGAGGAAAATATATTCTTTCCCACAAGTATATTCTCTTCAATTTTTTGGTATGATAACTTCAAAAACCTTTTAAAATGCATAGAATATGGATTTAATTAAGTTCACGATTCAACTACCCTCGCATTGAACGAAATATCTGTTTCATTGGGCCAGGGACAAAGCATTTTGTTGGTTAATGGTTATTGTTGTAGGTATTACTCCTTGTTTCCATCTGCCTCCTGCTTCAGAGATTTTTAACCACTGCACTGGCTGAATTTCTTTCTAATTTCCCGCTGATCATAACAATTAATATCAAGAAGAAAAGTATACCTTGTTTAATAAAACCCTGAACGCAACAAAGGGAAAATACTTTAAAATGCCAATAAAATAAAAAAATCATGAGGTAGAAAAATGTATTGTTTGTATTATTGATAGAAGATCTTTGATTTTTTTATATTCTTTTTACGCAACAATGGTCATGTGTTTACTTTGCTCCTTCGACCAGGGAATATTTTTGCAATTTTAGACCTAGCAGATGAACATAAATTGCGTGTATTTGAAAATAAGGTTTTGAGAAAGATATATGGTCCGAAACGCGACGAGATGACTGGAGAGTGGAGGAGACTGCATAATGAAGAACTCCACGGACTCTACGATTCACCAGATGTTGTAAAAATAATGAAATCGAGACGACTAAGGTGGGCAGGGCATGTAGCTCGGATGGGGGAAAAACGAAGATTATATTCTATCCTGGTTGGAAGGCCCGATGGAAAGAGGCCATTGGGAAGACCGAGACGTCGTTGGGAGGACAATATTAGAAGAGATCTTCGAGAAGTAGGTGTTCGTGATGAAAACTGGCTTGATACTGCCCAGGATAGAATCCAATGGCGAACGTTTGTTACTGCGGCGATGAACTTTCGAGTTCCATAAGCCATAGAGTTAGTTAGTTAGAAGTAGCTACCACTGTACTTACTTAGGTGCAGAGTGTTAGACATAAACATTATTTAGTTTTTTAACGCAATATAGTTCATTAAAGTATTTAAGCCTTCTTGCGTTTTTGTTTTCCACATACATTTTGATGAATTTCGTAAATTAGTAGCGTCCCGGATTTCACTTTTGAAATGTAGCAACGCTTAATAACACTAACAATATAGAAGGGGATTTCCGTATATAACAATGAACAAGGTTACGGTTATAAATGTTGTCAGTCCAGATTAATTTTCTCTTTTGAGTGCCCATCAATTAACAATCAGATAAATCACATGAACCCTAACGCAAGGATAAAAATCATTGTAACATTTTAAAAAACATTTAAAGTAAAATTGGAATGTGCGGATGACAGCAAATACATTTTATGTAAGATACCATTAAAACCTTAACAGTCTAGATAATATTACTAACCAGTGGTCTATTAATCAACTTGGAGTCGACACGAACAAAGGTAAAGTATTGTCATCCAGTAGAAATCAAATGATTTGGCAAATTTTGCAATTATACGAGGGTTTATTAAACCCCTATCGTACTACGTATAGGGTTTAATAAACTAGGGAGATGCGAAGAGGCGTGGGCACATGAATAAAGTTCCGCTCCCTAACCTATTCAAGTAAGATGATCATTAAAATTCTAAATACATTATGAAGTACAGTATATTCGTAATTGTGGGGTTTAGAAGCAAAAGCTGCGATCTCCATTTTTTGGGAAACCGATAGTTTGATGGAAATGTATACAGTACATTAAAGTGTCCAATGAAGGTAAAGCCCTTTTTTCGTGTAGGAATGACAAGAAAAGAGTACCCATATTATATTTACCATCACAAAATTTTTTTTAGCTCTCCAGTAACATTTTCTGAAGTGGAGATTGCAGATTTTGCTTCTAAGACCTACAATTAAAACGTTTTGAAATTTCCAAAGTTGAAATGGAGGCAACTTCCGATTTTTTCTGCATATCAAGCTTCTGTATTTACAGATACGATTGATATTATTAAACGTTTTGAAATGGTCTAAGATGACACAAAATACGTTGAAATATCAGTCTATCTGTATAGTTTAGAAGAAACATATTGTCAACTTTGGCAGCACGCCCAACTGATGAGCCCGAAAATTGTTTTTGGTGGTTAAGGCCGTAAGCGCGAAAGATGGATTAGATCTTCCAATCAGCAGTTTGCGACGCTGTAAAACGTGCATTGCCTGCAATTATTGTTACGTCAGAGGATTTTTGATGGTAGAGGAAGTGAAACACCAGAAGCACAAAGACTGCTATTTCAATAGACACGTAATTTGTTGTACATTTGTGTATTTTTAGTACTATTCTCAAAGAAATAAACATAATTTATGGGTATTTCAGAGCAAAGAATATAACGTCGGTTAGGCACACTTGCTGCTGGAACATACTACTGATCACCTTAGAACAATTCGAAATTCCAGGGAAGATTTCGGTAAAATATTACGTGAGGGACGATAGTTGAAAGAAGAAAATGAAATCAATGGAACAACACCAGTGGGAAAGTGTTGTCTGCCAGAGCACCTCAGTGTTGTCAGGTTCCCGCCACATTATTTCCCTCAAAAACCTAAAAAAATAATCCCGTCTTTTGTAAAAAATTCCCGGATTCTAAATTTTCTTTACAACTTAATGGTAAACTAAAAAGATGAAACAAAATTTCCCGGTTTTTAAATTTGTTGCCCTTCGTCTTTTTGGGAGCCAGATTTTCCCGTTTTCCTGGAAATTTCTTTCCTCCTGACAATACTGGAGCACCTGGCAAAATTTCTTGCGATGGAGCGCTGTAACGTGAAACTACTTACGTCAGAAGATGTTTTTTATAAACAAACTATCCTTCCCATTATTGACACAATCTTCCTCTATTTGCATAACAGATTCACAAACAATAATTAATTCCATTGTAACATGTATTATTTGTTTGCATTGAGTATCAAAGACTTATGAACCTAGAGAAAATTAGTCCACTAGTCAGTCACTGTTGCTATGAATAAAGCAGTATGGAAGCTGAGGTTTAGATAATTTCCAAAACAATTGAACGCTTTGAAAAGAAAAACTACACTATTATTGATGATGATATTTAAATTAATTAATTTCCTTCAGTAATATACAATTATTGTATTTCACAAGGTGCACAAATTTGCCGCAGATTCCATTATGACACCAGCTTGAAGTGTAACTTGCAAACGTACGTTTTCGTGCATGCGTAAGAGAAAGGATTATCAACGTCTCAACAATAACTTAGCAGGGTAGAAGTCGAGTTTAACCCAGTGCTCGGTTATACACTACTTTGGTTAGGTTAGGTTAGGTTAGGTTATAAAATAAATATTGTAATTTGTATTACAGTCCCCCGTAAGCCGTAATACGCAAAGTTGAGTTTAACCGAGTACTAGTTGTGTGCTAAGTTGTTGTTGAGACGTTGATAATCCTTTCTCTTACGCATGCACGAAAACGTACGTTTGAAAGTTGCACTTCAAGCTGGTACCATTTTTTGTTTCGTATTTATAAATTGTTTTGCCTAAATTCCTTACCTACACTATTCGAATGTGCAAAGAAAACTGTCATCATAAGAGTATAAGAGTAAAGGCATTCCCTCAGATGGTAAATGCAATAAGGTGTTGTATTTACATATGTGTAAACATACCCATGCGTATAAGGCGCGTCTCAACTTATGCAGGTAAAAAAAAAAAAAAAAACTTGAAATTTGATAAAGACTATCCTACACCGCCACCTTTTTAATGATTACGCACCCTCCCAGCATCTTGTATTCTCTAATTCTGTCGACGCCCCTGACTAAATAGATATGATATAGAGTAATTTCAGAGAAGATGCCCATCGGGGAAAGATAGTTACAATGGTGTAACTCCATAACTACGACACTAGATGGAAAACTTGTATGGTGTGAAAGAACCAGTCAATAGAGAATGTCGCGTAATCTGTCACATGGGGACGAAACCCTTTAAAAATAATCTATTCTTTTAGCCTAAAGTACTGTAACTTCCTCTAGTCAGTAAACATTATCAGATTGGGACGAATTCCATGACACAACACAGTAGAAAATACGCTTGAATAGACTAGTTTTGACTGTCGAGTACTTGCTTAGACCAGAGTTAAACAAAAACACATGTTTTTTTTATTTAAAAACCTGTTTAAAACATGTTATATTTCTTTTTTGTTTTAAACACGTTTTTATAGACTGCGACAAAAACGTGTTTAAAACCGTCTAAAACATTTATTTAAAAATAAAAAGCGTAGTAGCCTCTAACGTTTAAATCGCTCTTTCGGTCTATTCATAAGCACTTACAAGAAACTGTGGGTTCTATTTTATCAAATTTGATGAAATTTGATATTTATTAAAATTCAGTGGCAAAACTATTTATTATATAAGAGGTAAAGGTATACCCGGTACAATGCGCACGCGCTGTGAACGGCACATGGGGGATCTGCAAGTTGCGCTCCACATATTCTCGACCAATGGCACGAAGTGAGGTGGGCTAGTCAGTCCCAGTCTCGACTGCTTTAGCTTCCAAAGTGCCCAGGATTACAAAGTACTCAGCTTGATAGGAGGCTGAGTATACCTCAGAGCGGCAGGCGTGGGAACACTCAAGGAAAATTCTCCAATGTCCTGGCCGGGATTTGAATTACACTTCTTGAAATGTTCTTTCATTAGGGCAACAAGGTCTGCCATTTCGATTTTACCCAGTCTGCATTGGGCTTTTACTGTTATATTAATTTTGGAAGAATTAACTTTAATAAAATATGTTCAGATTAAATCCTGTTTTCCTTCATATACACCCCAGATAATGACTCTATAAACGAACAGTAAAGAAGCAGAGTAGCTAATAACTTCTACCACCCGACATAAATTGTAAGGGACCCAAGGGGACCAATTTTTCTTATTCTTTAGAGTCTAAATAAAATTTATAGCGATGTGCCTAAAAAGGAAAACTGCTTTTAGATTATCATGCCAGCCATTTTTGGTCGAATATTGGCCAATAGGATATTTGTTACAATTATTTTCTATTAGTCAAAAGGTTCTTTTTAACAATTATTTTCTATGAGCCCTCACGTAACCACCGGATCTTTCGGGACTAATTTTATATTATACCTTATTGTCTAAATAAAATTTATAGCCATGTTCTCACAAAACAAAACTGGTTTTAGACCCTAATGGTATCCATTTTTGGTAGAAAATTGCTCACAAGTATATTTTTTGCAATATATTTCAATGAGCTCTCACGTACACCGTCTGATCTTTCGGGACAAATTTTATATTACTCTTTATGGTACAAACTTAATTTATAGCAATGTTTCCAAAAGATAAAATTGACGTTTTACCAAAATGGCGGCCATATTTGTTGGGAAATTTGTCACAGTCTTATATTATTTTGCTTCTCTTTGCAAAAAGTATTTGAGTTTAGAGAAAAATATTTATAACTTCACTTAAACTTCAAAATCGGCACTGTGTTATTACTTTGGTCCACAGAAATGGTAATTATACGATAAACGCCCCCCCCCAAAAAAAAATGGGAGTCTAAATGCCCGAAGATGGGGAATAGAGAAATGTTAGCTTTTAAAGTAGGTTATATTAAGTATCAAATGAAAGGATTGTTTTGACTGATTATCAGTATGACTTATTTTCTTCAGAAAGGGGCTTTAGGGATAGCAAACATTAAACTCCTTATAAACAAGAATGGTGTTGATTTTTGGTTGAAAATTGGACAAAACCCTTTTTTTTTGTACTTTTTTTTTAAAAAAAAAAAAAGAAACCACGCTGAGACAAAAATCTAAAAATTTGACTTTAAAACAGGTTCTTCGTTACTTATGTTGGCCCACAAAATTGTAATTATATCAAAATTGGGGACCTGGAAGCCAGTAAAGGGGCCCTCAAAAATGAAGAATTTCTTAAGTGTGTCATACTATGGGGCATCAAATGAAGGAATTTTTCTGACTGAATATTAATGATTTTTTTTTATGAAAAGGATTTTGAGGATTCTATATTTATACTAAAATGAAACTGATAGACTAAAAACAAAAAATTGTTAAGATAAAGTAATATAACTAAACAAAATAAAAATCTACATCTTACACCAAATGTTCAAATTATATTTTAAGGCCACTTAGTAACTTATTCCACTGTTCATCGATTTCAAGGCCCGCGTTCCAGTTCATCACTTTTTGACCTTCAATTTCTATAACTCTTGCTTCTTTCCATTTACTGATAGTCCTTCTATTTTCCTGTCCCTACACTTTCACTTTACTCCCATCCACTAAATGTCTCGTGTCTCTTATATATTTATAGATGGCATTTCTGTCCCTCTTCAACCTAACATCATCTTTATGTTGTTTTATCCGCTCTCTTAACCTCTTTCCCGTTTCTGCCACATAGCACATTTCACATCGCTGCACTGAATTCTATAAATTACTCATTTTCTCTCCATCATTTCCTTTCCTTCATTCCTCTTTGCTCTTCTGCTGTTCTCTTTTATCACCTCCAGTAGTCTTTGGTTCCTTTCTGTACGTTGAAATACCTTCCATCTTCTTCAGCATTCTCTTTATGACTTCTATTTCTTCTCTTATACTCTCTATCCCCCACCACAGTTTCCTCTCTTCTTCTCCATTGTTCTTTTGTTACGCTTCATGTCTTTCTTCTCTTCCTTGATTGTTGGTCTCTCCTTTCCTTCCGTACTTCAACCTTCTCTTATCATATCCATTTTTCTTTAACTGCTCATGAAAATATGCCTTCCTCTGACTTTTCTTTTTCACTGCTGACCTGCCTAATTCTTTCTTCCATGTTGCTTATAGTACAACACATATGTGAAAGGATTGAGCCTTTAATGATAGAAGCATGAGACTTACAACATGGATAAAGCACGTTATTCAAAAAATTTTGATATAGGGCCATCTCAAATTTTTCCGAAACTGGCCGTCATTTTAAAAAATGGCGCTAAAAACGGTTATTTGCTCTTATCTCACAAACAGTGGTCCGTACGGAAATTTTGCAAGAGTATAAAATGAAATATCATTTTCATTCTGAGTCGTTATTACCATTTTTCTCCTAGAACGAACGATTACAAAATTATCACCGCTTTTGAACTTGAACATTTCAACACTTAACAGAAAAGGGTCCATTAAATTGCTCCCCCCAAACCAGACCAAATTTTATAAATAAATTTGTACTCAAGTTTCGTGTTTTGTACCTCAACGGTTAAAAAGTTATTGCCACATATATTTTTGTAAACCCAAGTTAATGGTAGCCCCCCCTCCTCTATTAAATTTCTCGAAAACAGGTAGTTTAACGGTCTGCATTCGTTTTGCACCCAAGTTTCGCGTTTTGCGCCGCAATGGTTAAGAAGTTATAAGTACATATATTTTGTGGGGGCCAAATTAATGGTAGCAAGCGTAAGTCATTTTTTTACAAAACAGATAGTGTATCTTACTCCACTTGTTTTGCACCCAAGTTTCGCAAAACCAAGTCACTTTTGTTTCAAGTCAGGCAATACGCTGTTTTGTATAAAGAAAATGGCCTAAATCCATTTTCCGTCGATTTTGAACTAGTGGCACCATTTGTTAGTTCTCACAGTGTACTATAATGGTGGAACATACGAGTCAATATACTTAGAACAATTATTGCTCACATTAATAGAATGTTTAAACATTTCGATGTGTTTCAATGAGACTTTAAACTTTATTTTTCATTATCTTTTTTACAGATGAATCCAGATGATATTCTGGATTATCTGGCAACTCTGCGAACGAAGACAACAGGAACTCGGAAATATAGCATGAGACGGCATATAGCAAAATTTTCTAGTCTTTATAAGTATCTTTGGCACTTAAATCTATTGTAGTGCATTACGCCTTGTATATGGTAATTGGTGCATTAAATAATGATGCTTGTATATTTTTTTTATCTTATTTTCAGTCTTCAGCCTTCTGAGTAGTACGAAATTGTCGCAAGCTTGAAACAGACCTTGACAACATACAGTGTATATCTCTACAAAAAATAGTCTAGTGTATTCGCACCATAAAGATTTGTACGTAAATGGCAACATGTTGAAGAAGTCACAGAAAAATTAGTCATTGCAGTAATCGAGGACAGAGATTCACAAAACTTGTCATAAGTGAGAATTTTAATGCAAATACTACGACTCCTCTAAGTTTGTAATGTATATTCGAATTCACGAAAGTCAGATGAATCAAACGTACTGCAACTCCATTTGCTTCTTTCCTGGATCTTAGTAACAACAAGTCCGACAGAGATGAGCCATACACTATTGGATTCGGAAAGGTCTCAAACCATGGAATAACCTATCACATAAGCTCTAAATCTAGCAAGTACTTTTCGATCCCTTAGTATTCTCCATCTCTATGTTTCTTTGTACCCCCATAGATCTCAGTAACTACAAATCACACAGAAATGAATGAGACACTGTTGGATTCGTCATGGTCTGAAACGGTTGGGAAAGTTATAACTTTGACTACAAAAATGGCAGGTCCTTTTGAATAGCTTGGAATGCTCCATTGGCGTCTCTCCCACATCTCTGTAACTACAAATCCGACAGAGATGAACCATAAAACATTGGATTTGCAATTGTCTTAAACTATGTAATAACCTATCCCATACGCTCTAAAACTGACATATCTTTTCCAATCGCTTAGTATCTATTCTTCATCTGTATGTTACTTGTTCCCTATAACTACATGTCACACAGAGATGAATGATACACCGTTGGACTAGTCAAAATCTGAAACGGTGGGAAAAAATACCAGTTGACTTTAAAACGGTGAGGCCCTTTCGAGTCGCTTTTGTATTCTCCACTTATGCTTCTCCTAGATCTCATTGTCAGTAAGTACAAATCCGACAGAGATGAGCCGTACAGGATTGGATTCGTAATTGACCGATACCGTGGAATAACCTATAACTTTGCCCCTAAAACTGGTAGGTCCTTTTTAGTTGCTTAGTATTCTCCATTTGTACCCCTTCTAAACCTCAGTAACTACAAGTCTGACAGCGATGATCTATACACCGTTGGATTCGTCATGGTTTGCAATGGCGAGGAAAACTGTGAATGTGACACTAAAACTGGCAGGTCCTTTTCAATCACTTAGTATTCTCCATTTGTTCCCGTATGAGATTTCAGTAGTCACAAGTTGAACAGAGATAAGCCATACACCGTTGGAATAGTCATGGACACCAGTGGGAAATTCTATGACTTTACTCTGAAACTGGTAAGCCCGGTATTCGCTTAAACTTCATTTGTCCCTACGGCTATAACTCTTTCTTTTGGATACGTTATAAGAATAATTTGAATTTATACCGGGGTGCTTTGGTCTTGTCTACAATAAAACGATTATTTAACATGTTAGTCCTTTACGGATGTAGTTGTCACTGCTTCTCAACCATAAAGAGTTTCTAAACTAAATGTAAAAATTAATACTCTAGAATTTATCTTCGTTTAAAGATGGCAGCACCACACACTTACTTGGATAACTCCGATAACTAATAGAAGATCACAGGAAAGCCCTAAAGCTGGATATCGCAAAGCACAGACCTCCCCGACATCTGCAACTGCGAACAAATAGAAGAAAAGAAAGAAAATGAAACATTACATGATTAACTTTGATTCCATATGCTAATTACTGAATCTACAAGCGATTTTCTAATTAAAGAAATCACTTCCTTAATGTTGAACACAGATTGTTAATAACCTTCTGTAATGATCTCACCAATTTAAGAATAATATAGGGAGAAAAATCTCTAATGGCCAGTTGTTAGAAGCCATAGAGCTTTACATAATGATACTGGAGTAATCGACTGGTGTCGAAGATAGACACCAGAGCAAACATTTCACCACGATTGCGCACTTCCAGTCTAAACAAATAGAAGGACCAAATTTTCAGCTCGAACTCCGATTTTACGCTTGTTATCACTGTACATTCCGTTTTTTATTTATGTCTTCCCGTAACTTCTCCGAAAGCAACAAGATACTTGTGTGTAACATGGAGTGACGTATTTAGAGGGTTTGTTCAGGGCTCCACACATCTCCAAAATTCCTATTTGGTGTAAATTTAGTGTAATTTTATAAGAAAACAAGCTTAAGTACCCGATTGTGGGTGGGGATGAATAAAATATGTTAGCTACACCACAAGCACCACCACCACCACCACTACTACTATTACTACAATTACTACTGCTACCAAATACCACTATAATGTTTAAAAACATTGAAAATATTTTTATTTACAAAAATCCAATTTTAAAATTAAGGCTATTTATTTATTTCTAATTGTTGTTTTAACTTTAAAATGGAAACAATGTATTTATTACATTGTTATAACAATGAAATTACTTTTTCTATTAATTCCGTTGCGACACGTTCACTTAAGGTTTACAAATCTTAATTTGAACCATTATCAGCATTGGCACACTTGGTACAATTGTATCAAATTCAGCCCTTTTTGTCATTCATCGGCTGGCATTTTCATCGGTTGGTACCACGGCTGGCATTTTCAACCCTTTGGTAAATACGTTGGTACGATTCTACCCAATTCAGCATCATTTAACAATTACTTGTCACGTTTTCAAACGTGTCTGTTTGTTTTCAGATTTTCCTTCATCTAACGTTACTCACATTGTGTGTTGGGTTCATTAAAACATTATTGAACATTTATTCTGTGACGTTGCACCGCGTAACCTACGAACTTTGTGTTGAAAATCCGTAATTTCCAATTTACGCCGAGGAAACACGATGTTCAAGAAATGACGCTAGATGGGCACATGGAGAAAGAAGCAGGGGAATTTTTAGCACCCAACACTTCTTGAAAGTTTTTGTGAGGAATCAATTGAAGCATAGTAGATTGGACAATAACTGAATGCCTTTCAGTTTCGTTAAGCCATGTATTATATTGGCGTAGAAAAAAAATGAATTCAGCCCACTTTGTTTCAATTTGGTACTTTTTTTCTGCCCACTCCAAAGCTAGGTCTGTGGCAACACTGACCATTATCTAATCATGTGCGAAAAATCATTGCAATTGGTTAAGCTGTTTTGGTGTGATGCGACAGCAAACGTAGTGACATTGGGTCCATTCAACGGACTATGGTAACACTAAGCGTTGACAGAACACGTGAATCTCATTGGTTTGCCTATAGGTAGCAAGCAATCAATACGATTGAAATGCTCCCTCAGTGTTAAAAGTCTGAAAACTTGATTTTGGCGAAAATGGACAAAGTATGGTTTTGCCTTTTACTAACAAAATCTAAAACTAGTTTTTGCTTTCACTACTAACTGAAATAGTAGCGGGAAACGACTCACAAGATCTCCGTAACAACATGTGAGGCAGTGAGTTAGGTGGCTATCTTGAGCAGAGTGTTCCATCTTCACAATACATTTGAGCTCTTTTCTTATCTTCCTTTCCAAAGGTTCTCAGATTTACAGTTTCGTTTAGCTTTCCTTTCTTCATATATTTCTGTCAATTCCTCTTGATTTGAATTAGTTGGAGGTTAATTATTTTTATTAATTTAAGAAATTTGGTACTTTTCTTTTATGACCAACGGATTCAATTCTACCAGTTCATTCCTTCCATAGAATGTACTTTGTAATAGGATGATTAATACCAGCTTAATTCAAAACTTGGCTCGTAGGTGTTACAAATTAATCCAAAACAAGTCGGTAGCTCGGGTTCTGAACTTTCATCGAATTGCTATCATTATCCTCTTTTACTTCTTTCAAGTGGTTCGGCTTACTTTCCTTTTCATAGGATTCAGTTAGAGTGCCTTTACCTGCAAATGTCCTACTATTTCTGAGAGTTGTATCTTCCAAAACTTGAGGTTCGTTCGGATCAGTAAAAATCATATAAATTTTTACCTACTTGCAGCTTCAGTAGTAACAGTACATACATAATCCTTTTGGAGTTCTTTAGGTTTCAATATGTTTTAGTTCCATGCTAGTCTTTATCATTATTTTGTATTCCGTTTCCAAAGATTTTATTTTGCGGGATAACTGGGGTAAATTTTTATGGGGATCATTCACCAATTTGTCCCTTATATAGATAGGATACATTTAAAAATAAATCAGTTAATAGTTTTTCTGGTAACCTAGAATCCATAGATTTCAAGTCCGTACTTATTTTCTGAATATTCTGGGCATGGACCTTAACATTAAACCATTTGATGGTTGTCCTTCTGTATTGGCGTATTTGTTTTCTACTTCGTTCTGAGCTTACTGTTTCAACTTCGTTGCTATCTATCGTTTGTCTTTTCTGCAATTTACACACGAGTTGCTTTCTTCATGTTCTTACATCGGTACCAATATCTTGGATTTTCACTTCGTGTCTATCACTATGCAAATCTCGATATGCTTTTCGCCGAAGAGTTAGTTCCTTTTCCATCTCTGCCAATCTCACCATTAGATTTTCTTGGACATCTATAATTAATTGAAATGATTCCTCTTTGACCTGATGTCTACTATCGTATATTACTTTTATTCTATCAAGCAGTGCTTCATTCATAAAATTGCGAATTTCGGAATCTCTTTCTTTCTTGCTTCTCGCGAAGTCCAGAATTCCATCATACCGTAGTTTCTCAAGATATCTCTCCTTGTTGATTATATCTTCTTCTATACTGGATTATTCATCTACTGATACTATTGTGATTTGTTCTTTCATCCTTCTTATGTACTTCGACTCCTTGCGTTTCTGCTCCAATATTGAAATGTAGTCCTTCTCGGCCAACTTCCGAATGGATTCTGCGTTGACTAAACAGTCTAAAACCTGGAAACGTTTCATACTAATGAAAGTACTGAATACTTGAATAAGTGAGGAGTATCTTACCTTTTAGAATTGTTGACAGCCAAGGTGCCCCTAGTGAACTCGGGTCTTATGAGTTGCACCAAGTGGTACGACACTTGGTTTATATATATATGCCACTAATCAAGATTAAAATTTTACTCCTGAGGCAACAAACCATGCGCTCGCACGGTGGAATACGAATCACCGATTTATTTAAACGTTAATTACAAAGTAACTAAAAAACGTTTTCGCTGTTCTTGAACAGTGATAAACAAAGAGAAATACGGTGGACGGTACGTACCTTTAGCTTTCCAAGTAAGCTCCATCAGCATCCAACACCTTTTGCCAACGTTCCTGCAGTTGCACAATACCCTGGTGATAAAAGTTTGCGATTTTCGAGACAAAGAATTCCGTGAGTACGTTCCCCAGGTCTCACTGGCGAAGGATCCCCCACGGAGTTGTCGAGGGAATGAAACAGGTGGTAATTGTTGACACAAGGTCCAGTGAATATGGTGCATGGCACAGTGTCCCCCAGCCAAGTTGCTGAAGGGTCTTCCGGGTCCTCTTTGCCACATGTGACTTGAAATTGTGGTTGACGAACAGCACATTCTTACGATTCACCAATGCTGGTTCCTTCTGCCTCAAATGCACGGTGCACCCTTTGCAACTGTGAGTAGAGATCAGCAGTGATGGTCTGACCAGATGGAAGGAGCTCGTAATGCACCACTTGGCGTCAAGTTCACCATACAGAGAGCATAACCTTTCGTGGGTACAGAGGTGGTCTTGAGGTGCAAGAAGCAGGGTCACGTGGTATGACTGGTACATTTGGGAGTGGCATAGAGAACCCACTTTTCATCACCAGTGAGCAAGCGATATAGTATGGGTGTGCTCAGGTGCCTAGTGAGCAATGACAAACAGGCTGTCACTCTTTGTTCCTTGTTGGTTGCCAACAATGTGTGGGGTTCCCACTTGCTTAACCTGTATGACTTCCCTATTCCATGCAGGTACAGTCTGACTGTTTCAGCAGAAACATGGAACATTTCTGCAAGTTCATCACACGTTAGGCCACTGTTCTTCTCGATGGCTGCTTTTAGGGCCTCGTCATCCAACATATGGGGCCGCCCACTGAGAGGTTCATCAGCAAGGTTCATATCTCCCGAACGGAATGTCTGCAACAAATGTCTGGCGGTGCGCTCGTTTACGGCATTCTCACCAACTGCCTGGCATATGCGGCGACTAGATACGGCAGTTGACAGGCTCACTTTAAAGTCATACGACAAACACACGCGAAAAAGCTGCTTCGATACCACCATTTCTCCTTTACACTGGACGAACTATGACTGCTGTGTGTGACCACCGTGCTTGTATTACTGAAGGTCGATGGTCAGACTAACTCCCGATCGCTTGTCAGGCACACGTGTCATTTCGTTTCTCTCTGTGAGCGCATGATTAATGGGACGTCAAAAACGGCAATAACTTTTTTGATTAACTTCTAAAACATTTACTTCCTGTATAGAAAGCTCTATCCTTGTTTTTGTTTTTAAAGTTTCTGCTCCACGGAGTGTGGCCAGCGCCTCTTGTAATGGTTACGCCCTTATTCCAGGCATTGGTAGATAAGGGATTTAGGCTGGTAAATATAATGGATAGTTGGTCTGAGTGCTCAAGTAATTTTTATTTTTATTTATTCTTATATTCTGAACTTATACATTATAAGCATTCTGCTTATAATCGTAAATTGTTTCGCTGGAATCAACAACTATGATATGTATAAGATGAAGTTGAAGTGCAGTTGACGACACAACACTTTGTCATATGTAAGACTGGTAGATGATAGATCTTCTCCCCTAGGGCCGTCTCTATGGATTTATGACAAGCCAGGTGAGCTCAACACTGAACATTTATGAGTACTGTGTAATAATGTTGGTGATAGGTGAATGATAATGTGGTGTTGTTTAGTCTGAAATTATGGATGCTATGAAAAAAAAACATATGGACCAGAGTAGGTAGCTTTAGATTGGATTCTGAAAACTTCACGGGCGGAAAGAGTGATTTGGTGAAGGATGCCGTTTCTATTGGGTAGAGGTTTTGGAAGGTAAGTTTGAAGAAAGCAATAATTTGTTCTAGGTAGGGGTGGGTGGGTGGAGAATCTGGGGTTGTTTCTGTATTTGGAGGAAGACGTAGTGGAACTGCTAGGGACTCAGAGCTATTGGAATCACTAAAGTGTGGTTTAGCTCTGCCTGAACATTTGTAAGAGAATGTAGGATGCTGGTCACTACAGTGGCTACATTTAGATGGGTTTGATAGATTGCTTCATGTTTTTGTGGTGAGGTTTTCTGAACAATAATCGCACTTAGGTTCATTGCGATGTTCGGAATTGGAATGGTCGTTGTATGCCTAACACATTTCGCTATGGAATGGTGGTTGAGTTCTTCACTGTTCGACACTGTATTTGTGTTTATATATGAATGCTCCGAATTTAAGAAGTTGATCTATAATGTTCTGATCAGAAGTTATGTAACTAGGTGTTCCAATCTTAGTTATGATGCGTAAGCACTCAGTGATGTTTTTTTTCCTTCTGTACGTAGTTCGGCTTCTATTTCTTTATCTGATGTGTCTCGGTTTAATCTTCTGATTACTACTGATAGTTGTGAAGGTCAGCATAGTGGTGGTGGCATTCTGACTGTTCTGGTGGTAAGAGGAGCAAGATTTGAACTTTTGCCGAAAATTTCGTAACTAAATTTGCTGCGAATTGTACTTGACAAGTTGTTTCAGCGGATTTAATTATGTTGACGTTGTGTGTAGGTGTGATTTCTGTGATGAGATCTCGAGAAACGTACTTGGTTAGTTTTTGGAGCAGCTATTTCGGCATCTAACAGCGTGGGTCGAAATTAGTTAACTGGAAACAGTAAAACGGTACAGTACCTGTATTATTTGATTGGTCTTCCGGGTCGGAGATAGAGCCGTTCATGAAATGTTGTTGATCTGAGTCAGAATCTGAAGCACTGGGAGTGTGAGAACGTTTATTCGGAGGTGATTTGTCACTACCGGAGGTGCTGAGCGATGCAGAGCGCGATCGTTTTCCGAATGTTGTTGGTTGTCCTGAACTGCGTGCCTGTTTGGCAACTTTACTAACGGATGTAAGCTTAAGCGTTGGAGTAGATGATGTTTGATTTACGACTAATGCCAGTTGACGTTTGTTAGACATGCTGCAATGATATATGATAAATGTATGTAAAATCATCCAGAACATGAGTAGAAAAATCACTGGTGACAGGACAGCCACGTGATGATGCAGATTGAACACATCTACTAAATATGTACTATAGATGATAATGAAAATTGCAGTTGGGACAACCCATAGAGATAGATATCCAGATAGTGTTTACTCTTTGGCCGTCTAAAAGAACTTATTGCAGCAAAGAATGGCACGGATTAATAACAAGTATCAGAAGAGCTGGTTACTTTGGTCCACCTATGTAAAAGATGGCGTCTTAGTACCAGTTGAATATTCCTCTGTGTTTTTGTGTACCTTTTATTATTTTATTTTTTTACAAATTTGCCATGGTGAGGCCATGCTCACTGAAAGGGTTACGAACTTTTCATGGAAAGAGATTTTGGTGGGTGGGTGGTTATAGGAAAGAGAGAAAGACTATGAGGTTGTCTTTGATCTTTATATTCTTTGCTTATTAATACCTGGGATCATTACGATTTTTCATCGTTAGCATTAATTATTTTGGTTTATATATAACTATGAAAAGAAAATGACTAAATTATGTATGAATTCATTAAGTGCTTACATGACACAATCACAATAGGGAAATGTTAGTATAAAGGAATGTGTGTCTGTCATCTTCTGTCCCCGGGGCAGTGCGGGGTACTGATGGAAGACGAGGTGAGTCCTGTTTGCATTTAATGGAATAAAGTGCATTTTATGGTTTGATGTAAGCTGGTGGGTGTGCGGCGGTGAGAGGTGTCAACTCAACTAAATTAGGATAATTGTGTGGAAGAGTGGAGGTATATATGCTGAGAATGAGTAAGAGTGCTATGGAGAGTAGATATGGGCGTTTGTGATCATATATGGTATCCTGATGGATAGTGTCTAGAAGTAGTGAGTGCTTGGACTCATATCTTCTTCTGATGTAACGTTTGCGTAGAGCTTCAATATGGAAAAGTATATTTGGGATGTCAACTCGTCCGTAAAGGTCTGCTGTAGGGCTTGGTAATTTGATACAGTAAGCTATTCTGAAAGCGTGGCGTTGTAAGATGTTTAGATTTTCATAGAAGGTTTCGGTAGCTGCAACCCATGCAGTGTGGCCATATGATAGGAATTGCCTGATCAATGCCTCATATGTATTAAGAATTGTTGGTGCTAGTCCCCACGTGGTGCCAGTGAGTCATTTTAGTAAGTTTAGACGGTTATAAGCTTTGATAGTAACTTGTTTTAAATGTGGTTTCCGAATGAGATAATACTAGAAGGTGATTCTTAGGTATTTAACTGTATGGGTGGGATCATAATATCTGGTTAACAATGGGATCAGTCTGGAGGGATTGCGTTGTACGCGTAATCGTTGCTTCGGTGGTAACAAAACTATGACTTGGGTTTTGCGGCATTGATGGTGAGTTTCTATTTAGAGCACCAGTCAGTGAAAAAGTCAATAGTTACTTGCATTTTTCTGTTTATATGTTGTATTGTGCGGGCTGTGGCGAGAAGTATGTATCTTCTCAATACTGATATCATTGGATGTCTTCTGGGAGTGGTGGTAGTTCTGCACAGTATAACAAGTAAAGAAATGGGGAGAGCACTGAGCCTTTGCCATACCCCTGTGTGTGGAAACATGGGAAGTGAACTGTTGTTATTGATGCTAATGTAGGCGAGTTGATTTGAGAAGAAGTTGTAGATGTTTCTGGCGTAAGCTACAGGTAAATGAAATCGTAGTAATTTCCAGAGGAGCCCATGATGGAGTCCGTGTCCAGGAGTACACTTTATCAAATGCTTCTTCGAGATCGAACAAGATATTGCATAAAGTCTTACCGGTATTGAAATGATTTGTGGTATGGTTAGAGAGGCGGAGGGTTTGGTTATGGTCGCAATCCTGCTTGGTGTGTTGGTAGTAAATTTCTGTCTTGATTGTGTAGGTGAAGGCGTTTGACTATGGTGCGTTCAACGATTTTACTTAGCGTAGGAGAGAGCTGGATAGGGCAGTATGAGGAAACGGAGGCAGGAGGTTTGTCAAGAACACTAGCGTGTTTGAAGTTTTGCATTGCGATGGTATGAAACCGATGCGTAGAATCAAGTTGAGGATGACTGCAATCAGTAATAAGAGTCTGATATATTCTTCCTTGATATGCCTATATGTAATATCGTTCAGTCCAGGAGCCGTATTCTTCTTTCTGGCTATGGTGGTGACAATTTCGTTGAATGTGATCGGCGCTGTGAGATAGTTGTTCTCGTTGGTTTGATGATCTGAATGAGGCTGTAGACCTGGGGAAGTTATTTCCAGTCTGTTCGCTGGATGCATTCTTGGTATATGTGGCCATATCGGTGTGAAAATTTATTCTAGATGAGTTGCGAAGACATTTACTTTCTCCTGATCAGATTGCAATGGTTGATCATTCTGTAGTAAGAGCTATGTTGTTTTTCTTCTTTTGTCAGTGAAAGCATTAAAATGATTCCAAAATTTTGTCGGATATAAGGTATCTTGTAGCTGATTGCAAGTATTTACCAATTACTCTAGTTTATATGCTGCAAGATAGTTATGAGCTGATCTCTGTAGTTGACGATGCAGTTGTAATGAAGCTAGATTGCGAGTTCTGATGTAGTCTCTGAAAGCCTGTCGTGAGGGTTTAAGCTGTGCGATGTATTTAGGTGGTAATTTTGGTTTAAACGGTGATGAAGTGGACGTTGGTATGTGCTGTGTTGATGCGGTCTGGATGGTGTCGGTGATCTGGCTGAGAATTTGATAAAGCTCTTCTTCGTTTCTAGGTTCTTGAAGAGTTTAAATAGTAATAGTCTAAGTTTAATAGTAAATAGTAAGAGTCTAAGTTTAAGACTTGAAGAGGACAATAGTAAACTGTCGTTAATATTGTCTCAGTATTGGTTCCAATTTCCTAAGTCAAATCTGGTAGTGGTTCATGGGATGGGTAGATCGGGTGTTTGGGTAAGACGGTGGTGTAGGGTGATTCTAACTGGGACATGGTCGCTGCCTACAGCATCCAGAACTTCGAGGAGGGTTTGTTGAATCAGGTTGGGGGAGAGGATAACTATATCAGGAGTAATTTGTTTAATTGGTCGTGTGGGTTTTAGAAGAGATTGTAAAATACCATTCGTGCTGTTGCTGATGAAATTATGGAATTGGGCTTTCTGTCTGTCCGATCTGCTATAAATATTTATATCTGCCATGGTAATATAGACGAGGTTCAACCTACTGTGCTTCTGCCACCTAATCTAACCCTTGTCGAGATTACACAAGGGAGCGAGAAAGTGGTGACAGAAATAATATAATAATAATAATATATTGAAAGGGACAAAATGCTATACATAAAGGCTAAACAACCCCAATGACGTAATATTGCTGGTTCAAGCTTCTCCTGTATCGAGCATTCTGTTTTCTCTTTAGTCTCTTCCCACCTGGCAAATTAAGGAATGCTACCTAAAATAGAAGTGCTTGCCATTACTTTCATGGTTTCTCAAAAGTGTTCTTCCTGAGGAACATGAAATCTCAGACTCTTTACGTGGTTATCCAGTTCAATCAATGACTATTACGTAACACAGAAAGGAAGAAGAAACAACACACACACGCACTTTTCCTCTCTCCCCCACTCGCTCCCGTCGAAGGAAAACAGCGAGAGAAGGTGACGAGTCAGTAACTCCTTCTGCTGTTAAAGTTTGGTAAAATAGGACCGATTTAGCAGTGACACATTATGGGATCACGCGAAAGTAACGCTAGAGCGGTCAGTGGCTTATATTTAGGCTTAAGTAATATCAATATCTCTGTTTGCTTTGAGTAACCGTTCAGTTTGCTTATTGGAAATCACTGACCTAATTATGAAGACTATCCAGCTTACCTAGGGTGTAATGTATATTTTTCTTTGAATTAAATTTTGAATGTAATCGTGTGTGTTTGGCTGCTTAAGTGTAGGGAATGGTAAACCAGATGGTTCTAAGTCATTTTGCTTAAAATTATTAGAATCAGTATCGAAATCAGACAATTTTGCTTTTGAAAAAGCAATAAAAGATCGAAAGTCTCCTGTAAGATAATTACGTCGTGAAACAGTATTGTGGAGGAATTTGTATTAATTGTAGTGGTTGTTGGAGTCTTGAGGCTAAAAAATTTGAAATTACAAAACAATTGGTAAAACTGACTTATTAGCATATTTCGATAAATTCGTGAATTTTTAGATACGTCACCTAACGCTTGTTATTAGGTTTCTCTCCTGCCTTAGTAAATTAGTTAAATCTTGGAAAGAAACTAAAACAGTTTCTGAGCACTCTAATGGCCGGTTTCATCAACCTTCCTTAAATTTCGGTTAAGGGCGCGTTAGTTAACGCTTACATAAATATCTAAGCGTCCCTTAAGTCTTTTCCATTGCATCAACATTTAACGCTACGATTTAAGGTTCCCTTAACAAACGAAATGTTAAAGCATTGGTGTACCTGAATGTGTAATTTCTCATACATGGTGTTCTATTTTCAAGAATTGCGATTGGTTGATTCGGGAGATTAGCCACAAATAAATGACAATCACAGTGCGATGAGTAAAAGAAAGTAAACAAATTCGGCCTAATTTCCCGCGTTTATAGTATTTGTTGTACTGTATTTAGAGCGCCTACAAATGAATGCTTATAATTAAAATTAAATATTGTACCTTAGAACGCATAAAAGTTTCTTACCTATCTCGCCTGATTGCCGGAAAGTAAGTGTCAGTGTAGGGTGTCCGTACCTGTAATGGACCAGTCGCCAGTGGTTGACCAATAAGGGAAACAAACTGTAATAATATTTATATTCGATACAGTAGTAAACAAATACGTTTTATACTTCCGTAAGGTTTAATAGTGTAGCCCCCAAACGCTGTGCAATCAGAAAACGCATTGTCACCCACTAAAATTACTTAAGCGTGTAAAGTGAATCTTGAAGAGAGCAGAGCGCACAATAAAAATACTGAGCTACAACTAATACATTATATACGTGCATATGTACTAGAAGCCACGGTACGGTGAAGTAATTAATTATTTTATCCCTTCGTTGTTCAAGGAACAATCTACAGTAAATAGAATGAATGATTCACACTGGAACAATCGTCGTTCACAATTGGCTATTTACAACTGGTCACCTACTGGTGCAACTTCACCTTCAGCAATAAATTTTTGTCTTGTCAAATGAAACAAATGCGAGTTCTTTGACTTTTTCTGCACTATCTCAGATTTTGTTTCGTAGACCAAATAAGTATTTTTATATTATTATATAAACGCCAGTTCTTGTTTACACTTGAAATTTTACTTATTTGATCAACCATTGGTACGAGCACCTTATATAGTTTTGACACCGTGCAAATAGAAGCAGATGAAGCTACAAATACATTCCTCGAGTATGTTGATACGGATTGTTTTAATTCTTTCGTCTTTTATTCCGCAGAGCCGATCAAATTACCCTCTGTTCATTCTTTTTTATTGTTTAATAAGCTACAGTTGGTTAGGTTAGGTTATTTGACACAACCATTTTTTTTACTGTTTACAATTAAAGCTACAGTGGCTGTATCGGCTCTGCGGAACTTCACCCATTCTTTCCCTTCGTAGTTTACCTACTTACGTAGTTAATTAAGAAATTTTTATATTAGCTACTTCTGTCGTATGGCGGGTGAATGTACTTCTATTGTAAATATTTTGGTTGCATCCAATTCAGAGAGTAATACAAAATCAAGTGGGAAGGGCATGAATGCAAGGACACTTTTTCACTGGTGCATGTGTATTGGAGTACTTACATCACACTTTGATTTTATATCACATTCTTCTGCTTTGTATGGAACCGAAATAATGCAAACAACTACATTAGAAATGAGTAGTTGAATTGCCATATGACAGAAGTAACTTACAGAAAGAATTACAGTTAATTGCAATGTTCTCTTTATTCCGATAAATACAGACTCGTATTGCTAGATTTGGCTTATGATCTATTTAAAAATGGACATGAATTAGGTTTTGTCTGTAGTTAAGGAGGTGCATTTAACGGAATAGTAAAGCATCTCAATGCTTTATGTATACATGAGCGCATTATGTTTGCAGCTCTTTTGTGCAAGACAATGTGAAAATGTATAGCTGGTTACATACACAATTGAATCACCTTATAAATAGTGTACAAGGGAGCTCTCTACAAAAAGTTCTACTTATGGAGTGCTTTCCCTCAACTATTTCCCACGGCTATACTCCAAATGTTATGAGTAACTGAATAAGATGTAAGTCGTGTTCATGTGGAAAGTCACGGTTATATAACTAGTTCACGGAAAGTCACTACAACCCGAGAGATCCAAAGAAAAAAATGCACTGCCCACCCCTTTCTGAAACAGTTTTGTAAACTGTATATATACACGTGCATTACTGGAAAGTGTTCTACGAAGCATATTTAAAAGGAATTATGGGAACCGCTAAGGATACGTACTCGAAGGAATAGTAAAGCGACGATATCAGACATTCCCGACATCAGCCTTATATATCAGAGTTCAGATTGCATTTTCCTTTCTTTTGTTGAAGACACATTAGGAAACTATAATCTACTGTGTTATTTACACATTATACATTGCACACAAATGTGTTGCCTGTAAAATTGCCCAAAGAATGCATCTTCTTAAGTATTTCTTGTATAAACATTATCGACCAGCATATTGACATTGCTAGGTAAGAAAGCAACGTTATTTCCGAAAGTACAAGGATACGTATTTAGGAAAAAATTAATCATACACTATAATCAGCATAGTTGTCCGCCATATTTCTAGGTAATTTAAGGCCGCGTTAAACAGTTAAGGGAGTAAAATCGCGTCCTTAAGTTAAGGGCGAGTTTGAGGAGCTTTTAACCTTGAAGGAGGTTGGTGAAACACTCTGCCACTGTGAGGAAGCGTTAAATGGACTTAACGCTTCCTTAACATTTAAGGAAGGTCGGTGAAACCGGCCATAAATCTTGTTGTGGTCAGGGTTCACGTTAAAATAATCGTAAATTTGTAGATTTGTGATTGATATATAAAATAATCGGTGTTCAGACGAATTAAACGCAGAAACTAGAGAAACTTCTAGAGAGTAACGGTTTTAAGTGGTTCAACTTTAGATCAAAGGTGAGTTTTCGGATGAGTGAGTCTGTGCAAGTGATTCTATTTCTTCTAAAGCGAGTGATTCTATTCCTATTTCTTCTTAAACTTTGATAAGTTGCGCATCGATTGTGGATAACTCTTAAAGTAGTGAATTGTATTTGGCTTAAATTGAAAATCTTTGGAACTTGATTCGTTCGAATGTTTTGAAAATTTAACTTCATATCAGTTAGCTTTGATTTCTTCAGTACGAAGTCCGTTGTCTTAAATTCATCTCTCCTAATGTAATAAATTGTTAGTTGAAAGAACTTCACTGATTTTTTCTTCAGTTTTGTAATTTGACTTTTCCAACCTTAGAAATAGTAAAGCACGGTTCAGCCATTTTTCTGTGGAGGAAAGCTTGCCCTGGAGAACGATATTTTAGGAACTTCTTCAGAAAGAGGCGTGACTGTCTGAGCCCAGTATTGGTTCAGCTTAATTGTGATCAGAGTGTACTGAGAGCCTGAATTTATTTAATTTTTTAATTTATCGTAAATTTTCTTTGAGTTTATTTTTGAGTACACCGTGTTGTTTGAATTATCATGATCTTGCGTCACAGCACTGAGACGACAGCGAAAGTACAAAGAAACAAAATCAAATCATTTTCAAGCTTGACAAGCTTCCTCGCATTATTGCTTGTTTCAACATGCTTGAATTAAGTTTGTTATATCACCAAATTCACTTATGTTGTTTCAACAACTTTGTTTCATGTAGGTTTATTAACTTCAATACAATATAAAGTTTGACAAGCTCAAAGTAATTGACTGACAACCTTGTTGCAAGCTGGTATGATATGTAATTAGTTAGCATAAATGTATGTCTTATATACAGATATACTTACTTTTGTCCAACCATCGTAATCCCCTGCGAGGAATATTGCGTAGTATTCCGTATGTTTCTCTTCCATTAAATTCAAGTGGTACTCTCTCGGGATATATTTCGTATTTGTTAGAATTATACATATAAATGTGGAACATCTGAAAACACATATATACGTTAATAGTTTGAATACTTTTTTTCGAAACAAGGTAACATAGGCTGAATCTATAAAATAACTCAAAAGTTACAATTTTAAGTCAGTAACAATCTAACGTCGCGCAGTTCGTATCGGCAATGGGGAAGCACGTGAGTTCAAGCCTTACATTCAACTTAGAATTTACAGATGATTTTATCACTTTCACTAAGCAAAGCTGCTTCTCCATTTCTTGTCCTCAGAAGGGTGAATGCAAAAATACGTTCTTCTCTAAATCTGACTCATTTAAAGCCTCCATACAAGATATAATAATCCTTGAATTACATTCTTGAACAATCCAGATGACACACAAAATTGCAGCAACATTTTATGAGTCATTGCATTGAAAGTTTGCACAAAGTTTGACATTGTAAGTCTGCAAACTTTCTACAATCTTGCAGCAAACGTGCTAGTTAGTTAGCAGAGGACAAATTTGCTACAAACCTTTCATGCCAAACTTGCTATAAACCTCTCTTATTGAAACATCAAGTCTGTTTCGAAGAAACTTCCATTGTCTAGAGTGGGACTTAAACCTGGAATCTTAAAAAACTTTGGTAAACTTTATTTTTTATATGGGCCAGTTTAATAACTTTGGACTTCGGCCCGTCACGATTTGCCTTTAGCTGTTAAGTGTTAAAATCCACACCTAATGCCCCTGGCGGAACTCGAACCCGGGACCGTTGAGTCGATAGCCTACCGCCGCAGACCGCTCGACCACCCGGCCGGCCTGGAATCTTAAGTTTTGTTTGTTGTCCGTCACTCTAACCACTGCTCTGAATCGTTTGCCATAGCCATTCAGAGACGCCATTACAGAATAAACTCATAAAGATTGTCCAAAAAGCATAAAACTAACACTGCAATAATAAAGATTTTTATGCCTACTTAACTCTTAAGATTTAATGAAGCAACTTTATAGTGAAATTGTGCGTAAACACATTCACTCCGCTTGCTTCCACAACTCTGCTCTTAAAGGCATATCCACTTGTAGGTAGCAGTACAGAATCCTCCTGAACTTGGCAGGACCAGTACTGACCCTCTGACGTAGCGCGGGAAATTTTAAATAGGGTGTTTGCCGTTGTCTAACCGTTCCCCATTTGATACCGTTCGCTTACGTATTACGCTTTGAGTGTCTCGTAGTTGCCAAGAAATCATAGTACCCAAAGACGGTTATTTGATGTCTTCATTTCGACAGATATAAGATTAGTAGTATTATTCTTAATGTTTACCTATGTGGTAATCTTGTCTTTTAGCGTCGTCACGGTATATCATGGTAGGGGTGACAGCAGTGGTAACTGCTATATTAAATAGCGGTTAAAATAGCAGTTTAGAATAACAGTTTACAGAAATGTTAGTTTTCGGTGATATTTTTATATTAGGTAGTTTGGTGATATTTTTATATTAAATGAATTTTATAAGGAAAATAAAATATTTTTGTTGAACTATATTTATATATTGGAGGCAGTGTTTTCCACTGTTTTACTAAGATACAATAAACACACAGTAATTAAAAACAATGAAAACAACACTAAAGGGGAAAGGTTATTTGGTGAAAGTGGGTAGGTTAGTTGGTGACATTATGAATTATTAACCAGAATTATCTCTAACGATATCTACATGAAACAAATGTATCACTCTCATTCATTAGACGGTCTTTCCCAAGAGTCGTCACACATGACCATGGTTATATTATCGTCAATGTCGTGTACGTGACAATTTTCATGAAATGGTTACATAAAAATGATGCACTGAATTCAGCTTGCCCCTGTCTTGCTTTTGACATCTTGTGAATACTAAAATTTACATTTCATACACATTCAGGCATCATCATGCTTGTCTGAAGAAGTGACGTTCATTTGCGAAAGTCCTGAAAAAAGAAAATCATATGCTTTTCACAGTTTTAGATTAGGCTCACATACTTAAATTTGACTGAATCACCTTAAGGTCTGCGCTAAAACATTGATGGAGTTTCAAACTTTTCTCCCCTTGAAAAGTTATTACAGATCCTTGTGCACAGAAGGACATGCAGAAAAGAAAAATTAAAACACTTTCAAGGGATTTCACTTACTACTGTTCCCATAAATTTCCACACGAAGTTTCTCTTAGATTTCTACCCATGACTGATTTTTGTTAAAGAGAGCAAGACATGGCGCAGATAATCGATTGAAAATATATTGAAAATAGAATTTACTTTTCGGTGACATGTCTCGTTAGAATTATCACCAAATAACCTATATTACCAAATAGCTTTCCTTATCCTACTTAACGTCGAAGACAAAACTGCTCCGAAAAATAAAAGAGACCCTGGTTATTATTGATCTTAAAAGGAACAAGAGTGGTCCGAGAGATAACACCATAGATGAAGAATCCTGCTGACTACAGATTTATATTATATGTAACATGGAATAGTATCATTATGATCTTCATACTTACAACTCCAGCCAATCCGATCAAAATGGTAGCGATCCGTACACAAGTACCGTAGTCCCTGTATCTTAAATTACTGCCCCATGGTGGCATATGAATGTTTGTAATCTGCTCTAACTAAATAATTAAAAAAAAATATATGTATTAAACACAGTGAATTATTCATATACCCGAAATTATCCCTAAATACACACTACTAACATTCTCGTAACATTGACCCTACGTCTTCTCGTAACATTGACGTTGGATGGATATCTCGAAATTGATCTTAAATAAGAGCTTACAAGGAAACCGTCAATTTTCTAAAATAAGCAAAATTATATGGATTAAAAAAAAATGCTCTTTGTACACTTCGCACCAATATGCCAGTCCCTATCTCGGTACCTTGCAGTAAGGATGAGCAGCTACTTTATCTCTACTGCATATAACATTTCTGCTTTCTCCTCGCGAAATTTCGGGATAGGTTTCGATATAATCTAATTCACGGTTTCCTTGTTAGTTTACTGGTAAATTACGTTGATTCCTTTACGTTTTGCTAAGATTACTAAGCCCCATTTTTAGAATCGAACGGCTAAGCTTCTGGTCACAACCAAGTTGAGGCCAAATTATCTTTTGGCCAATCGGAGCGTACGCAAAATGACTTGGCTTCAGCCCTGACCAGAAGATTAGCCACCGATTGTAAACCTGGAGATAAGATTATTTAAGATGGTAAGAATTTGGGGTAAAACTAGCTTCTGTTGAGTAGAAGTTAATCTTGTTCTTGTGCTTGTTATATAATCTGGAGAACATAGAACATATTTAGTTTTCAGTTGCGCTGCCATCTAGCGAGATTCACGGAACTAAATAAAAGGCTAGACGGCACAGATATTTGAACTTTAAGATAACCACGATAAGTGAATTAATTATATAGTATATGATTTTGTAGATCAGTTCTGCCATCACTCTTGTACACTATTAAAGCGATACTCGTGACTAGGATGGTATATACAGTGGAACCTCGATATATCGAACCTCAAGGGGAACGAGAAAACTTCGAATTATCGAGGATAGTGGATGCGTTTCTCATTACTAATTTGATATAATTAAAGGGTACTGTATTTTAATTTTTAAAATGTCTTTGTTTTATTGTATTACATACAGTTACAGTAATACAGTACGTACGTACTGGAATAGAAAAACAAAGACGACATCGATTATTAAATTTAGACAAATTATGTAGCCACTTTGTAAAAGAAATAAGTGGTGCAGCTTTGCAAAAAACTGAAATTGAAATTATTCTACCAGAAAGTGTCACTTTATCCAATGCGTCGTCCAGAACAGCAATGCACTAAGTTTCTCACACGCCCACTTTTCTGTCAAATTGGACTCGGACTAATTGATAACAACCGGAGGGGGGGGGGGGGGTTGCATGCGATAACAACTGTAAACAATGATGGGGGCTACAGATTGCAACATGAACGATTGTCATTCAAAGAACGAACTGAGTTTCGTGTAGATACAGTACAGTATTGCAGATTTTACAAAACGACTTCGATATATAGAGGTTTTCCAATCAAAACTTCGATACATAGAGGTGCGGTGCCAAGCCAAGCAAGTATGAAAACTCGAAATATCGAGGTCTTTCCGACCGGTCCTTCGATATATAGAGGTAAAAATACCCATGCGAGTGATAGCGGATTCAAGAGGAATTGAAGAATTCGATTTATCAAGGAATTCGATATATCGATGTTCGATATATCGAGGTTCCACTGTATTTCGATAGCGAAAGAAATGAACTCACGAAGTGTCTTTATTTAAAGCTTTACTTGCGTTTAGACAGACGTAGGGTTAAGAACCTTCCGCTTTTCACCAGACTTCTCCAACTTTCTAACCTGTCTAGTAATGTCAGGCTGGCATTGGTATTGGTTTCATTTTAAAATGAAAATGATTAGTATTTTACTACACCTTGACTTGAACTGCTTGTGTTATTTTCAGTAAACTCGACGACCACACGTGATAATTTGTCCCCATTTAATAACTGCTACGGCGCATAGCTGTTACTACTCTCGATATATCGCATTCGGATCCTTTTGGTTTTCGTTCAAGAGGAAGCAGATGAGTTAGAGATTATAGTTGCTGTGTTTTGTTTCTACTGACGCACTTATTCCCGGTGTGCTTTTCTGTCTACATGTTGTGTATCTGAATTTGCTAGACCTATAAATATTTTCATTGAATCGTGGCATGTCTCTGCAACAAGTTAAGAGCAGTACCGTTAACGTTAACCTTCGTTAAATGGTAACTCGCACTTAAATAGAATAATCAACGTTAATCTAATCGTGGTAAGATTTTAGCAATATAAACAAGGCATTAAAACTAAAACAAATGCCATTCACTTCGGGTTACTTACATCTCAAGCGCACCGTGGTTCTAGTTTCTTATTGCTTGAATCCTTATGACGTCAAAAAGAAGCAGGTGTGTAATGTACGGTGTTTGCATCGTGTGTAATGACAAAACCTAACCCATTTTAGTGAATTGTGTAAATGTTGAAAATCTTAAAGAAAGCAAAATGGAGCATTGGAGCTAGGAGCATTGGTTCTACAAACAGAAGAAATCTAAAATACGTGACATGAGCGGGAATCTAACTCCACTCTTACGGCTAACAATCCGATGCTTTGCAATATAGGTTAAGCTGGGAGCTGCAATACAACGCTTTGGTATGGTCCTTTAGGCCAACTTTTTATGCAGGCGTTAGCCACGCGTTTTGTTTGCGATTTGGGCGAGTAACCAACTGAACCACATTTCTATTCGTTACTCATAAAAATCGCAAGCACAGCACGCGTACGTCATAGCCTTCAAAACACAGTTGAACAGAGAGTAACGGAGTGGTAACCCCATTCAGGGACTAGAAGAGTCATGGCGTACTTAAGATAGAAGTCTTCTGGTTGATCTACAGTGTGCTAAATTGAACTAGTCTATTTTTATTTTTGAGGAAACCCCAGAACCACGCAGACACAGACAAGCTACATATTCGGTATTGAACGAAATGCTGTTGTTCTTCTAGACATTTGAAGCAGGCGATGATGGGTGCTAATAAAGTGTTTAACTTGAACATACACATACCGAAACTACAAGTTCTTTGCTGGTTTTGACGTCGCATACGAGGAAGCAAAGTATACATTGAACATGATTTCTCAAACAAAGTCCGCAGTAAGCGTTTAAAACTTCAACCTTACCAAGTAGATTTTAGAAAGAGGGGTTGCTTCGCTTATCTTCCCTTCAGTATCGGTACTTGTTTGTTGATGGTAAAAAAATTTCTTTGTTTGAGTTGGAAGAAAACTACAATCGTGATCATTACGACCAACCTATGAACCGCGAAGGAAGGACGTTGACAGAAGCTAGTTCTGCGACACCTTAAACCCCGAGGGCATCCAACTGCAAGAAGAAAACGTGGTTTCTGTAGCTGAATCGAGACAATCACCATCTAGTTCCCGGCCCGCCCTCCCTTTTGGTGATCCCCGGAGAACAGAACAGAAACACCGCAAACACAAGCAAGAACTGAAAACATCTCAACTCAGTTCCCTGTTCCTGCCAATAACAGCGACAGAGAGAAGATGAGAGGGGTACGTGGATCTGAAAAAATCAAGACCGGTAAGAAAACCAACAATATTGCAATGAATAGTGTATCCGCTTCTCCCTTTTCCCCTTCAAACCCAGGAGTTGTCACCAGAAGTTCCACTGCTGGTAAATTAAGCTCTCATAGCTGAGACTTAAGTTTTCAGGTAAGAAGGGATGATTGTGACGGGGTGGGGGGAAGTGACTCAGTGAATCCAAGAAGAAGTGTAACCTCTGGGAAGCAAGCAAACTTTAGCTTATACGTACAAAATACACGTGGCCTTCGAACCAAAATAAACAACTTGTATGAAAACATTTTATACAATAACTACCACGCCTTCTTATTAATAGATACTTGGCTCACCGATAGTTATATTGATTCTGAACTTTTTGATTGACGGTATGTTGTATTAAGAGCTGACAGAAATCTTGCTCCCTCTTGTAAAACATCTGCGGGTGGAATTCTGTTGGCTGTAAATAAAAAAAATGAGTGCAGCAAGTTTCCTCCCCTGATATCCCCGGTGTAAATTGCCTTGTAGCCAAACTTTTTCTAAAAATAAAGTTACTTGTATATTTGTGTATGTGTTGCCTATATTGTACCTGCGTCTCCTATTTCAGTATACCAAGATTATTTTAATTTTATGTAGGAATGTATTACCACCAGAAAGCAGGCGATTATAATATTCCTGAATTGGGAGGAACTGATTTTGATTTTCTTAACAACAACCTGCCGGAATTATATAATTTGATGAATTTTTACAGTTTAAAAGCTTTCAACAATGTTAAAAACATATATGGTAAAACATTAGATTTAGTGCTTTCTAACTTTCACAGTATTGTTGTATCGCATGAACATGACTCGATCGTTCCTGAGGATGTTCATCATCCTGCATTATTAGCTGAATTTATGTACACCAAGCGGATCAAAAATATAGCAAAGTCACATACAATTGATTACTACTTTTCCAAAGCCAATTACGAGCAATTGTATCGTGACATTGCATCAGCTAATTGGGAAAGTGTATAGGATAGCTTAACTGCCGATGACGCTGTTGACTCGTCCTATATATAATAAATTATATGCCATTTTCGATAAATGTATACCACGAAAAAGACCTAAACTAAAGTACCCTGTCTAGTTTTCAAATTACTTAATTAAACTAATCAAGAAAAAGACTTTCTTGATGTTTTTCTTGATAGAACTGTAGAAACTGGAAACAAGCAATCGGAGATGTTAGTTATAATACATTTAAAGAATTATATACTATTTCCAAAATATCTGCAGCCTATAGAACTTATTTCCAAAATTGCAAGACTAACATTTTAACTGATTCTAAAAGCTTTTGGACATTGATAAAAAATAAAAGATGGAAATCAGAATCCAATGTGCTAAATTACGAGGATCAGCAATTAAGTGAAGAAACAGCTGTTGCGAATGCATTCATGAAACATTTTCAAGTACCTTGAAATATGGCAAAATATAATCTTGATACTTTAACTGAACACAATAGTTCTGAAATTTTAGATAAATTATTTCTCGAAAACATTGAACTAAAGGACGTAGAAAAAGCTAGTAAAAACTGAAACCTCGGACATCTTTCGGGGCTGACAAAGTCCTATCCTATATTATCAAAGGCTGTTCTGAAACTCTTAAATATCCACTACAAGCGATTTTCAATAAATTGCTAGCAACCTGTGAATTCCCTGCCAAATGGAAACTTGCTGTTATCTGTCCCATTCCTAAAAGTAGTGGAACGAGTAATTATATTAAAAATTATCGCCCAGTTGCCATAATATCTGCGCCAGCCAAAGTATTTGAAATTATTATACATGAACGTATATACTATACTCACACGTTCGCTCAATTATCTCGCCCTTCCACCATGGATTCTTGCCAAATTAGTCGACTGTAACTAACCTTGTTGAATTCACATATTTTTAGCTAGACAAATTGATAATAGAGGTCAAGTTGGCGTAATTTAGATAGACTTTTTGAAAGCCTTTGATGTCATTAACCATGGCATTCTACTTAGCGAGCTTGTAACATTCAACTTCTCAGAAAAACTTCGAAAGTTAATAGCATCCTGTTTGTGTAACCGTAAACACCGTGTTCGTTACAAAAATAGTATAACCGAGGAATATGTTGTACATTCTGGTGTGCCTCAAGGATCGAACCTTGGAACTCTTTTGTTCTTATTATTTGTAAATGACTTGCCTGCTGTCATAACATCCTCCAAGAAACTTCTGTTTGCAGATGATTTAAACATCTATTGTAGTATTTCCTCCGAATTGGACGCAGTCTTCTTACAAAATGATATTAATGCAGTCTCCAATTGTTGTAAAACAATCATGCTATTATTAAATATTAATAAATGTAGTGTAATATCATACTGTGTATACGAGAAAAACACTATTTGAAATTCGAATAAAAATTAATGACTCTCCACTAGTGCGAGTAGATTCTATTACTGATCTTGGTGTAACCATTAAAACTAACCTGTCATTCGACAAGCACATAAATCGCCTTGTTAGCGAAGCTTACAGGAACATCGGGTTTGTAATGAGCTTACCTAGCGATTTCTCGAATATTAATGTCTTAAAAACTTTATACCGGTAAACAGCGTATGTTAGGTCAAAATTAGAATACGCTGCAATAATATGGAATCCTAATACACAGAAGAACTCTCAGCAAATTGAAATTATACGATTGCAAGTCATAATTTGTACGATTTTTTTTACATACAAAGAAACTGGAATATAGCCTAAATTTGAAAAGTACTTGGTAAATAAGTACAGGTTACAATCTCTTGAAAACAGAATAATAAATTTTCTCTTAACTTTCCTACACAAACTCTTGCACAGTAAAATCGACTCAGAAAGCTTATTATCTGAATTAGGGCTGTCTGTACCGGATAGAGTAACTTGACCGCGTAATGCTGTCTTCCATCTTTCGGCCCAAAGAACTAAACAATGGACATATCGCCTATTAAGAGAATGTGCTCATTATATAATTGTATTCTTAAAGAATGTCCTGAGATTAATATATTTAACATAAATATAAGGGAATTCCATTCTTATATAAAATAATGCATAATTTATGCAGAATATGTTACCATGCAGCTCCAAAGATGTATATTACATCTATGTGTGTATGTAGAAAATGTCATATGTGTATGTTGAACACCACAATTAGGCTATTAACCTGTTGTGTTCAATAAATAAATGATCGCTGATACGAAAATAAGTGCTTAAGGTACTGGAAACACATGCCGAGTGGGAGTGGGAACTTTGATTTTGACTAAGATACGAACTTTACGCACTCACAGCAGTCATAGCCCGAGTAGTGGCTAAGACAAATGAACGTGTCGAAGCAGCTCCTTCGGTGTTTTCTGCTTTATAACATTAAAGTGGACTTGTTCGCAGCCGAATCAAGTTCCCAAATACGTCTAAACTTTGGGGATAATTCTGTGAATGAACCTCCACCAGATATTGGTTCCAGAAATTCAGGTCGGGGGTTTTGTTCCCGCAGTAGGCGTCCACAGACCGTGAAGGTGGCCATAGTGCACGACAACAGCCAAACGTATAGAGAGTTTGCCGAACGCTTCCAGGTTTCTGATCAATATAATAGTCACACTTCACCTGTACCGCATAGGAAAGGCGTACAAATGTACTGTCGGAAGCCAACAAGGACTAACGGGGGATAGATAACCTGTTGTCGTTGGCTTCTCAACACAGTAACACTCCCATATTCTATCGAGTGCTCACCAGTGACGAAAAGTAGTTTCTGTATGAGACTCCCAAGCGTGCTAGATATTGGATAGTTATCTCAGGCCCCTGTGCCTCACACCACAAGACCACTTCTACATCTACGCAAGATCAAGCTCTGCATCTGGTAGGCTTGTCGCCAAGTGGTGCACAACGAGCCCATCAATCATTGCGGATTTGTACTCGCAGCAGTGGGAACGTGTGCAACAGGCACTGCAGAGGAAGGATTCTCCATTGGTGAATCGCAATATTGTATTATTGCTTGCTGACAATGCCAGGTAGCATGTAACGCAGATGGGCAGGGGTACACTAGAGCTACTTGGCTGGGAATTGTGCCATCGTACACCCCGGACCTTGCGCCAACAGATTATCACCTATTCTATTCCATGGAGAAGCACATTCATAGGAAATCATTTGCCAAAGAGGCAGACTTGCGGTAGTCACTCGCGGCCTTCTTTGCATTCAAGAACCTTCAGTTTTAACGGCGAGAACTTTCTTGGTTACCTTATAGATTACGGAAAATCTGTCTGCTCTCTTTTTTTTTTCGTCGTTACAATACCACGGATAACTTTTGATAACGATAGGACTTTACTAAATGCATTCACTTCTTAATTACAACAAAATAGAATTACATTGGAGACCCGCAATGACTTGAAAATCAAAGGTGTCCCTGAAATAATGGTGCAAACATCAGAAGGTGATTATTTACAATAAACCAAGAAAAAGTTGCCTAGAAGAAATTACGAAATCTTATTAATTTCAGAACTACAAGTAATGGCACAAGCGGTGTCTGCTTAGCAAATTACACTCGATACATCTACTGAAGTTATGCTTATAATTGGCGAATATAATTTATGGGGGATTTTTATGTTTGCCATATTAAACCATTTTATTCCTTCACAATGAAATCCATATGTTGTGATACCTGTCTATGCGACACTCCCTAAATCGTAAACATCACTTAAATCAATGTATCCGGTACTATTTCAAGTGTGATTTTCTTAACCGACATAGTGTGCATTCTATCGGATTAATATGACATTCTAAAGACGATGTTTACAGATTAATGTGGGCTCCGAACCACATATATTCCCATTAGGAATCGAACTAGGGATCCGTTGATTACAAGGCAGGGAGCCTTGTCACTCACTTACAGGACTTATTCTCATCCTAACCTACGAGATTGAAAGGCACTTCATACAATCGAATAATGGGTGAATAAAAATTGTATCTATCAAAGATAGTCGACTGGATTTAAGGCACTTAACAGTCGCATACCAATTTGGGGGTCCGAGCCGATCTACAGCTTGGTTTCTTGTCAATAATTTCTATACCTTTCAAAGTTATTATTTGAAATTGTTTGACTTTTATAATACATCTTTCCCGGACATAGCGCATTAAAAATTTCTGCCCAGCTGTAAACAAATAAGAGGACAAAAATTTTATTTTCTTATCTACCCATGAATTCCATAGCATAAATTTTCGTTTTGCCGTAAATTTTAAGTTCATTTGTTGTTTTTTACTCAGCTTGCCACTAGATGGCAGACGGACTGCGTTTGGTATCCTTTACTGTACAGTAACTTATGAAATTTGTTAAGATGGTAACATATCAAAGAAAATTATTCAATGAAATTGCACTCAATAAAAAAAAATATTTTGCTTTATATTTGCGCAGCTTTTCATCTAATAAGTTTATCTGCTCAAAACCCACAACGACAAAATATATTATTGTGATTATAAATTATACGTCGTGGTATTTGTAGCTTCAAATGCTCAACTCACTGAAGTTATAAAGGAGGCTATAAAAAAGTTCATTCCTCTTGATAAATTCATCAAAAACGCAGAAAGACTTCCTCCCGAGATTATAGGAATTATTAGATACAAAAGAAAACTAACGAGAATTTTTCACAAACAACCAAATGAAGAAATCAAAAGCCAAATAAACAACTTACAAAAAGAAATAAAATACAAATTTAAACAATTTCGGGAACAGAAAAACTCAAAGTTCATAAATAAGTTGACGGAGGACTATGGAAAGAACCCTAAAAGCTTCTGGAAATCTTTAGCAGCCACTAAGGGGAGGAAGTCGGGGCTTTCCATCCCGAGCAAGATAGACAACATTCCCATAACCACTAACAAAGACTTCGTTAATGTATTCTATGACAAATTCAAAGAGAAAATAGGCATTGACTACACAGACTTGAAGGAGAAATTTCAAAGAGAGATACTGGATACTGCCGAAGGAATACGAGTAATAAATAACCATTTTCAAGACATGACACAGCAAGACCTTTTGGACCTAATTGATAATAAACATAATACTCGCAGACATCACCACCGAGGAAATTACAAAAAGTTTGAAGAAAAAAAGAAACACATCACCTGGTCCAGACAAGATACCATATATTGTATTACAGAGAAGCCCTCCCATACTATTTAAAATTCTTACTCAGATGTTCAACTCTTCATTTAAACTAGGCTACATACCTCAAACATGGAAATCAGCATACACAATATTTATCCCAAAGCAAAATAAAAATAGATTTATTTCATCTAATTATAGACCAATAACATTGACAAACACAATAGCAAAATTATGTGAGACCGTTATATCAAAAAGACTAAACCTATTCTTAGAAGAATCCAATATAATCACAAAATGTCAAGCTGGTTTCAGATCAAAGGTATCTACAATTGACCACGTCATGAGAATTGTCACGGACATACAGGTAGCACTTAACAAAGGATTCAAAGACGCTGCAATATTTATGGATCTTACACCGGCTTTTGACACCGTGTGGCACAATGGGCTAATATACAAGATGTACTCAAAGAACCTACCAACCACATTAATCAGATGGGTCACCAACTTCCTCACAAATAGAACAACTAAAATACGATCTGCAAACGAGTACTCACAAGAAATTGTAATTAAAAGAGGTGTACCCCAAGGTGCGGCACTAAGCCCTATTTTATATTCAGTGTACGTAAATGACACACCAAATTTGGATAATAACACCACAAAGCTTGGACTGTTTGCTGATGATACGGCCTATTGGGCTTCAGCCAGATTCACAAAAACAGCATTAAAATACCTACAAACAACTGCGAATATGTTTACTTCATGGTGCAATACGTGGAAGCTGTTCATGAACGTAAACAAAACCCAATTTGTAATTTTCTACCCAAATGGTAAAGGAATCAGAACAGATAAAAAAGCCAAAAATAAATACATTTCTATAAACAAAGTAAAAATTAAACCTACAAACTCTGCAAAATATCTCGGCGTAACTTTAGACCAGAGACTTTCTTTCAAAAAAACACATACAGAATAGAAGAAGAAATGGACTTCAAACTTTTTCAGCTCTAAAGGCCTTACTACTAGCAGAATTACCACAACATATAAAAACAAGATTATATACTTCAATATTACGACCTACCGTAACATATGGCCATGAACTCTATAACAGAAATGTCAATATTGAACCTCTAACTAAATATGAGAGATACTGGATACGGGTTACAAGTAGGGATGTCAACCGGCTCGGCTCGAGCCGTGAGCCGGCGGATCGAGCCGAGCCGAAGTGAGCTCGGCTCAATATGAGTGAGCCACGACTCGGCTCGGTGTGAGCCGCGGCTCGGTTCGGCTCGGCTCGCTGTGAGCCGCGGCTCGGTTCGGCTCGGCTCGCTGTGAGCCGCTCTGGGTTCGGCTCGGCTCACGGTGAGCCGACGCTCGGTTCGGCTC
>JAGDQP010000086.1:172392-225981 GCA_022664845.1 Lepisma saccharinum
ATGGTGATTACAATTACAAAAAATCGTCTGGTTTGAAATGCTCTGCAGCTAGCCAAGAACAATTATAGTTGGCAGGGGTTACTGCGAGAAGGTGGCAGACCGATTTGAAACCCGCTTTCTGTATTGATGTGAACGTGATGCTTGATTAAAGTAAGTCTCGTCACCTCTCACTATTCGGGGTGCTTATTCATTAAAATTTTCATTAAAATCGGTGAGTTACACTTCCGTAAGTCTCCTTGTTAGAGTAATGTTCAAAGTTTTATTTGTCCTTATTGAAGTTCATCGCCAAATCTCGAGTTGTGCACCATTCACGTCCAAACACTGTTGCAGTCTTTTTGGAAAACCAAGAATAGCGTGCTGACGGTGCTCCTATGAGATATTCAGAACCACACCACTTTTGTTCTTCAGGTCGTGCAGATTAGCTGGTTTCTGTGAATACATTTCGGTCTTTACATGTCCCCATAGCCAGTAATCGCAAGGTTACAAGTCTGGTGATCTCGCAGGCTAAGGTTTGTATTCTCTTTGGTCAATCCACCTCTCTTGAAATTGTTAATTAAGAAACTGACGAACTTTACGAGCAAAATGCCCCATCTTGTTGGATGTGAACCTCATTGATGATGGGTAACTTATGAAGTTCTGGCACATGTAATGCCTGTAGCATGTTCCGATAGCTGTTGCCATTTACCGTGTCTTCCTCGAAGAAAAATATACCAATATTGTGGGGCATTGAAAGCGCACACCACACATTTACTTTGGGACTACCCCTCATTTGCATCTCGAGCTCATATGGATCTTCGAACCCCTCTCAAACTCGGCAGTTGTGCCTTTGCACTTTTCCTGACACATAAAACAGAATCAGAGGCAGTAAGTCACGATCATTCTCGTTCACCGTCAGTACGAATTCTCGGTTTTCCAAAATGTCTGCAACAGTATTTGGACGTGAATGGTGCACAACTGGAGATTTGGCGATGAACTTCAACGAGCGGAAATAAAACTTTGAACATTGCTCCGAGTATACCCAATTTTTTGTTGTTAATATACTTAATAGTTTTCAAGTTATAGAGTTTTAGTTTCCTGTAGGACTTTATGGATACCCCTGAGCTTAATGTACATTTTAGATGATGATCCGCAGAATAAATTACCATTTTCTGTGAGCATACACTAACACATAATGTAGGGTCCGTAATGTACGTGTAGTAACGAGTTTGCAGATTCTGATAGTGTGATTTGTTTTTGAAATATAATCACACAACTTACAAAATAAGTTATTAGTAACTAGTATTAGTATTAATACAATTTCCTTACTTCAAGTTGTTCACAGTTCTAACAGGATTGTCATATTTATGAGGAACTGATCGTGGGGTTCCGGGTTCGACTCTCGGCACTGCCAAGGGATTTTTTCCAAAGCGAGAGGGTCTGGAACGGTGCCCAGCATCGTAATTCAATCTCCCAAAACGTCTGGTCTGCGTGGGAGCAGTTGGTCAGCTCCTTCCTCCGGGAGAGGCCTGATCCAGTAGTGGATTGAATGCGGCTGTGAATTGTTATATTTATCAACATAAAACATAAAAGCACGTCTATAATTGAAGACCTGAATTGCAAAACATCCCAAGTTCACCGAAGTATTAGTTTTTTCAGGAGGAACAAAAGGCAGTCTAAGGACTTGGTATGCTATTCTATTGATCTGAGATGATTTTGTATTAAAAAAGAGAATTTTTAGTTGGAGTTAGGTTATAACATTATGCAAGCGGATAGCGATTGGAACATAGATGCCGACGTATAGAAAAATAAAAATACGAAAAAAATGGCTTTGGGATGTTCTGCAATTCAGGTCTTCAATTTGGTTTCTCGTAAAATAGATACTTGAAAAGTACACGAGTAGGGGTATTATTTAAATGAGTAACATATTAAATTTCCGCTGCATTACATTCGCCCATCGTAGTGCACTAGCTATATGACATTGGTTGTAAGCTTGAATCGATTTAGTCGTGCAATGATTTTGTTACACGGAGTGATAATGAAGATGTTATTATTATTCTAAATATATATTTCTATTCAAAAACAAACATTATAACTATTCGTTATTAATCAAATCATGTTAACTGCCCCGAATAGTAAAACAAAGCAGTTTCTCTTTTTAAAGTAGCATGAAAAATTGAAAAAAAAAAAAAAAAGAGAGAGAAAATATAACTAATTCAGCGTACATTTTGTAAGTTTTATTTTTCTAAAACTTTATTATCTTCAATACATTTTTGTTACAAGAACGAGCTATTTAAATATATCAAAACAATGTTTGGTGCCTCTGAATAAAAAAAATCTCCAAAATGGTAATGAGAAATTAAAAAGAAAATTGTTCTTCCACCAATTTTTGCGCTAATCATTTCTTTACGGGAATTCTACATTAATCAATTCTACTTCAAATTTGGGTTTAAATGACATGATTTGCGATGGCGTTTTTAATCTGATAAACAAGATTAAACCTTTCTTTAAAGTACTTTTTCACTTCATGCACTTAGTCCATGTGGCACGCTAGTCCCCATGCGAAAGTATATGGAGAGAAACTAACCTCAGATCTAGCTTCAGATTCCATCCCGCATTTAATGTGGTAAGAGTTCTTTCAACATGGGATCTATACTCAAATGTGAAGTCACTTTCTTTGTATCTGCTTTATTCAGACACTAGCGTGCCATAGAAGTCGAGAACATAGTGCAAGAACTAGTATAAAGGCATGGGCGGATTTAGGAGAGATACCTGGAATGGGGGGTGGACGAGAGAGAATCTGGGAGGACAACAGCTATCGTTTACATTCATGTATCTCTGTATTATTTTACATTAACGAGTAATATATATGATGCCCAATACATGACAGCAAAAACAGTTGAACTTTCCGAGGTGAAAGAATATTTTAGTTATGGTTACTTTTAAAGAATTTTACATTATTTTCATATAATTTTATTATTTACAATTAATTTCATTTGTGTATGTTGTTTCGAACGTATATTAAATATTTAAAAAAAGTAATTCTTTACAAGTGCTCCTTCTGGCATAAAGCACTCGATTTCCTCAAAATGCTATGTTTAGCTTCCTACAGCCATGAAAGAGACTAAAACGCGTGCAAAATGAAGAAAAATAAAGTTCCTAAAATCGAACTTGTGACGTTACAGAAACATCACAAATTCTACTGTACGAACTTTTTTAAAATTATTTTTGCACGTATTTTAATGTCTTGCATGACTGTAGGAAGCAAAACATAGCATTTTGAGAAGTTTCTAGTGCTATATAACACAACTTCAAAACAGACAATACAAACGTAAACCACACGCCATAACGTAAACGTAAAAATTAAACTTACCTTAAGGAAGCGGAGGATAAACTTTGCAAATCTTAACAAATAACTGATTACTTCCAGCAATCGCTATAGATCGTTGTACCAGGTTTGACCCATTCAACAAGAACATCTGTGAGAGACTGTTTTTTTTTCTGTCCTTTACCACTACCATAAACATTTTCCCTGAACCTCTCTCATAAACACCAAAAACCCAAGTACTGTCTATAATCCTACCACAGTGATTTTTACGTTTCCCAAATTTGCGCTCGTCAATTTCAACATTCTGAACACGGCGCATTTAACATACATACGCCGGCACTAGAAGCGCGAAAGACATCTAGCACAACTCGAGTCGAGTCTTCCTTCACTTCGGATCAGGAGTTTCAACACGACCGTTACTCGAGAGTCCACACATATCATATGATACCAGGTTTGCCAACAACAAGTTAGGAAAAACCAGAAAGGCTCGTTCGCAAGCAAGAGATTTTTTCAGCTCTACCCGCAGGGCTGTGTAGCAAAAATTTGTTAACTTCCGGAGCACACTTGGAAACACTTTCGGTAGGACACAATTTTTGCGTAAGCATTACTTTTGCGTATGCCCACCGCTAACAGGGGACTGCGCCCCCCGCGGCTAATGCTGCCCAACTCCCTTCGGACGCACCATACCCCCCTTGCACACCTCGCTATCGCTCGGTGTGCATCCTGCCCTGGTGGGTTTATATACATCCTAGTTTTTAGTGGCCTCTTTCAAAATTGTAAATCACAACTTTTTATTAAATTTCCTTTTGTGTACTTACATAAAAAACGAAAGTTTAGCGCTTCTTCCTATTACTTATCGTTCAAGATAAGCGAGAGTGGGCTATTCCTACCGGACGTGTTTTCAAGTGGGCTGCCCAGCCCTGCGAAAAGAGCTGATAAAAATCGTCTGGCAACACTGAGACCTGTGCCACTAGAAAGAGTAAAAACACAAAAACAAAGATGGCGGATCGCTCTCCTAGTAGGTAGGTCAGAGCATAGAATATTTTTTCTATCATCTTACGCGTGTCCTTATGACACTTATATTTCGGGGATGCAAATTAATCAGAAAACACCATATGAAAAAATATAACACCATACAACAGAAGGAGCACTTGTATAGTATTACCTTAAAAAGTAGTAAAATTAAATATTTCATGCATGCTTGTATGTTACCGTTATATCAAACTAGGAGGCCCCTGACGACGAATAATAACAGTACTTCCGGTGATTAGACTCTGAAAACAAAACTTTTATGTGGAAAATAAATTCTCGCTTCCACCACACTGACTGGCCCCATATTTAGAGGTCCTCTTTTCGGAGTATTGCCTCCTCATTCTTACGCGAAGAAAAAAATAGGGCTGATTTTCATGCAAGCTTGCGTTGCTTGCCATTAGAGTGAGTAACCAATTGAAATGTGTTTTATTAAGTGTTCTGCGCGAAAGGACTGGTTTCTATGAAAGCTTGCGTTGTTTCCTTTGCTTCCGACTTTTGTGAGTAGCTAATTGAAACACGTGTTTTATTGAGTATTTTATTCTAAGGTAAGTGTGACAGGTTTTTCAATTGGCTATTCAACCAAATCGCACGCGAAGCAAGCAACGCAAGCTTTCATATAAATCAGCCCTAAAGCGTGTTTCAATTAGATGCTCACCCAAATTACAAGTAACGCAAGCTTGTATGAAAATAAGCCATTACTGATGAGAAGTACCTATATAAGATGAAACCTAAAAAATAGCGTTGTTGGCAAGATAGCGGCTTACTAGAAGAAAGCTGCTGAAATCTCTTGTGTATTTTTTACAACATTCCAAAGTTTTTTAGGTCTCTCCTTCAAGAATTTTTATTCAGTAGTGTTATTAAGTGTTGCAATGATTTATATAATAGTTTTACATATTGAAAATTTAAAATTAACTGTGATAACATAATCAAATGCGACAGTGACAAGAGAATTAAGAGTGACTGACAGCTATGGCGGACAGAAAACCATAGCAGCCAATAAATAACTGACCTTAAAACATCAATTATTAAGACTGTAAAACTATATTATATTATAATAAAACATGAATTATTAAAACGAACACGTAGTGGATGGGCATAATTAGTCATTTCCGCGCTAGACTACAAAATATGAATACGAATACCTAAAAGATAGCTATCGTTGTTCGAAAAGACAATTATGTAGCAGATAACTAACAATTGTAAATTTCTTGAAAATGCCCAGATGTTTTGTGCTGTACAGTGTAGAGATTGTCAAAAATTATTTAAGCTTTATTTAATAGCAGTTATCTTTGCTAAAATATTATTATTTAATATTAGTTATTTTTGCTAAATTGTCATTACTGTTCATCGAGCTCTACGTAAACTATACTGGAGTAACTACTTAGTGTTGAAAGATAGACGCCAGAGCAAATATTTAAGCTCGTTTGTCCACTTCCAGTCTACTCCGATGTGGATCAAATTTTGATTTCTAACTCAGTTTTATACGCTTGATATCGCTGTGTGGCTCGTTTTTTATTTAAGTCTTAATTCGTGAGTAATTCATGTAAAAGTATATCGTACTCTGCATACAATATAAAATACTGCAAATAATATTTACGTTTTTTGCAAGAATTAAGACATAAATTTAAAAAAACGGGTCACACAGCGATATCAAAGGTAAACAACTGAGTTAGAATCGAAAATGTCATTACCCATTGTGCCAGATTCCTGCAGCGGTTTGAACACTGCAAGTATCTGTGGACTTACTTTGTATAGATTGGCACAAACCGACATTTCTAAACATTCATCCTATTCAAATTATCAAAAAGGTTAGTTCTATGCCTGTCATTTTCGCGTTTTACAAGTGATTTCCTTGATAGTACAATTATATTGTTAAACTAAGCTTTTTTTTTTGCTTTTGCAAATTTGTTTACAACTTCCTCAGAAGAAATATCATGGGCAATGTCGTTTCCTATGTGTAGTAATGAAAGCGAAAAAAATCTGGCAGATTTATTTATGGTTTTCGGATAGAGTGTGCTCCAAATAATTTAACAGAGGCTTGCAAGGAGAAAAATGTGTAACATTTTTCAGCAATCCCTATCTGGCTTAAATTGATACAAATATCCTCCTTCACAAGTTAGTAAACGCAAGGGAAAAAAATCACCAAATAGACGCATGTTGGGGCGCTAAGCCAGCGATTCGAAGGTTCCGGGTTCGAATCCCGGCTGGGACATGGATGTGGATTTTAACTAGCATCACATTCATAATCGTGACGGGCCTAGGTCCAAGTTACTAAAATGGTCCATACAAAAATAAAGTTTACAAAGTTTTACCAAATACTTACACATACTCATGCATGTGCGGTGGCTCATAGAGTGAATATGTTATTCATGGTACTGCTTTTGTATATCGATTGAATATTGGTATATTGTCCTTATACTCAATAATGAGAGCTTTGTGAATGACTGCTATAGGACGTGCTTAAATTATAGAAAATTACGTTCATTTGATCGTTTGCTCGCCATCGGCTTTAACAAATGTCTCGGAACAAATATGGATATTTAACGGGACACTCCGCTTGAATTATTCAATCCCTACCAAGAAAAAAAAAGTGAAAAAAGTTATATCCCTTTGAAGTGTACTTGCTAGAACCGAATGAATGTTAATATTTCAATTGTTCAACAGTGCACACAAAGTTAGAAACAGGCCGTGGTAGAAACAGGTATTGCTTTTTTTTTTTTTTTTTGTTGACTACGTATACCCACCAAAGTACAAATTATTGCCACTGATTTGTGACCAAATTTCACTAAGGATCACAGCTAAGAGTTTTTATTAAAGTAATTTTGTTTTAGTATTCAAGCATTCTATTAACAAACATAAATTTGTTGCTCTGAATTATTAGTAAAATATATACAATCAAAAACATATATATTTTTAAGATATCGATTCGCGCTCATCAAAAGGGCGCTTGGCACATACATGGAAAAATTTAAATGCATAAGGAGCTTTTTTTATTTTTTATTTAATTATTTATTTTATTTTTCAAATTAAAATTTTCTGTAATGTGCACTTTCAAAATGATGTACAAAATGTGATAATCTTGTAACAGTTCCATTCCTAGAAGCTTGCTGGCTAAATTTTTACCTATATGCCGAAGAGGCAGATTCAGTAACAAATCGAAACATTACCTTATACATCTACTTTTTTCTGTAAATATGTTCAGCTTCAGATAAATTCGAGATGCCTTTTCTTTTTAATTTTCCTTAAAAATAAGCATTTTTTTGTCTGCCTTCTATGTTCGTCGCTATCGGTTACCCAATGCTGAAATTCAGTGGTTCTCAAACTTTTCCTTATCGCATCCCCTTGCTTCTGACTAAACTTCTGTGTCCCCACGGTAGAATTTCTCTGACAAGTAAGTCTATCGATGCTTCAAAGCGCTTTTTTGACCAAACATGGTAAAGAAGTGCGGTACATAAGGAAACTACCAGAAAACGTGATTAAAAGTGCTTTCGTCCATAATGACAGACACAATGGCCAAACGTTTGGTTCATAAGAATAAGCATGTGATCTAAGTAGGAAAACGTTTATTTATAAAAAGTTTGAAATAATGGAAACAAATACACATACTGGATAAATGGGCTATCTTTTAGGGGTACGTTTGTCATGGCCGCCAAATTGAATCTTGCTAATTTTTTTTAAATACGAAGGGGGGTCATGTGACATATCAATCTGGGTTAGAAGCTTACCAGAAATACATTGGTGAAGTCAGTTTTGCCCTACATTTATTTTTGAAAGAGATAATGAGATGTGACTTAAATATGCGTAGTTACTTGAAAAGTCTGGAAATACTCTATTCTTCTTGAAACAATGCAAGAAATGAAAAACCCATTGAACGAGTAATTAGTATTGGGAACCACGTATGCAATACTCATTACTTGTACATTTGGTTTTAATTTCTTGCATTGTTTAAAAGATAGTAGCGTAATTCTGAATTTTTCAATAAGCTACGCATACTAATCTCACCTCTCATTATCCCTCTCAAAAATAAATTTATGGTAGAACTTACTTTACCAATGTATTTCTGGTAAAATTCTTGCCCAGATTGATATGTTACATGACCCCTTTCCTATTTAAAAAATCGAACAAGGTTCAAGATGGCGGCCATGAAGAACATACCCTCTAAAAGATAGCGCATTTACACAGTATCCATTAATATATATTTGTTTTCCATTATTCCAAACATTTTATAAATAAACGTATTTTCCTACTTACATCACACTATAAATGCTTATTCGTATGTAGCAAACTTAGCCAATGCACCTGTCTTTATGGACGAACCACCACTTTTAATCACGCTTTCTGGTGGTTTCCTGATGTACCCTACTCCTCTATTAAGTTTGGTCAAAAACGCGCTTTGAAGCATATATAGGTTTACTTGTAAGTGGTGACCTTAGGAGTTTTTTTGACTGTTTGCAGACTGTTTGTAATCATATATTTGTGCTAAAGTATTTTGCATGTTACAGAGTTTTACTCTGTTACTTGCCGTTACCCTTACCATACAGAGCTGCTAGTGTGCCCCTCCTTCTGCTCTGACCAACATCCTGACTGAGGTTTTCCCTGTTTTTTCTCAGTCCCACTAGGCGAATGCAGGGATGGTAGTTTCTATTAGCCGCTTCCTTTCCACATTCTAGCCCCTCCGCTATCCCGGCCTGAGCTCTAGGTGCCTAAAGCCCACAAATATAGTACCTCTCCTTCGTATCCCTGGATATACGCGTACCACAGTTTGAGAATCTTTGCTGTTATTCGTTCCCTAGTCTCGGACTTTGGATCAAACACTGAGAAAGGATGTAGGTTTCAACTAGTGTTGTGAAGGCATGGAAAAAGAAATAAAAAAACTTGTACAAGCTAACAACAATATGTATTTTGTAAAATTCATAAATAAATCATTTGAAGAATCCATTTTACTTAAAAGGATGTAGGGCAGACTTTAAGGCAGTACTTTATTTGTAGGGAGGAAGACAGGGAATTTAAACACAATTCTTTATTTCATATGATCTATTTCCTTGCTTTTTCCTAGTACGCCCCACCGTTTCTGCATTAACTTGTTCCTTACAGCTGTACCATACAAAAATTCTGGGTACTATAGCGGTATCATATGTAGCAATATTGCGGAAAACTTAGGAACCCCCTAAGTCAAAACGCCTGGATAAAGCAGGGTTGAAATTCGCGTTGCATTAATAATTGCAGTCAGAGCTTGTACCCCTAATCCACTGCCATCACAGTATTTACCTGCTAAAGGAACATCTTAGATAATTCTAATTTTTAGTGGCTTAACGTTTCACCCAAACAATCGTAGATGCTAAATGTCCGCCCATAGTTTAGATTATTAAGCAGCCGACTATAAATTCATACTTTACTCTTTTATAATACAGATGAAAGAAAACTATTTATTATATTTTTCTTTCAGGGAAGCGTCCTGTGCAGCAAGAGGGCGTACTTCAGAAGCTGATTCTTAGTAGAGGAGTATAAAAATGTGTGCCATGTAAACCGGGAAATGCAGAACATCGGCGCAGCGAGAGATCGAAATGACAGAAGGATATCCGAATAAGTTGATCAAATGATTTTTTTTTTTTTTTTGTATATTCTTTGTAAAATAGGTTGTATGTGGTACTGATAATCCTCAGACGTACTGAATGAATCAAACAATTCCACGAGGCAATCTAATTCTGTCTTCAAAATGTATAACTTTTTTATTTCGTTCAGATGCCTCTTATAGGTAAGAGCATATTGTGTATATGTAACTATATACAATTAAAGAAGACAACTAGTATTTTAGTTTGTGGAGTTGTTATAGAGTAAGGATTTAAAGAATGTTAGTTTCTTTTTCGCATTATTTAAATTGCATTCTGAATATTTATTTATTTTACAAACATTTTTATATACATTATCGCTAAGACGTACTCATTCTTAATAAATAAGTTATGTTTATACGTACTTAAGTAATATTTGTCCTCAATCTTTATTGATCCTTCAATTAGTTGTTTCCGTCATTACCATGTTGAGGGGTTTGTTAGACTAGTATCCTAGTGGAAGTGAGATGGAATTACACATTTAGGTTCTTAATGTTGTGGGCGAAGACTTTTTTTGTCTTCATTTCAATTCCCAGACTTTTTATGTCCGGTTACTAGGCTTCAGACTGGGAAACTTATATTATTCTGTTCATCTTCACAGATTCAAATATTCGTTGTAAGTAGCGATTTTTTGGGAAAGGTACGAAATTTGTCCTGAAGGTTGAATTTTGCTTCTCACTAAACGTTGTATAAACGTTGCGTAACATTGATTAAATGTTGAATAGGCGTTTATTCAACGTTTTGTAACGTTGAATCAACGTCAATGCCAAAATTAAGTTGCGGAAAAAGTTTATTTCAGCGTGTTTAAAATGTTTATTAAACGTTAGATTCATCGTTGAGTTAACATTTCTTAAAATACTAATCCGATAGTTGTTTAAACGTGGTATCAACTTAAATTCAACCAAAATACAACGTTTATTAAACATTTAAGAAAAAGTTGAATAAACGTTTATTTAACGTGATTGTGCGGTGTGGAGGGTTTGGGGTATCTTGTGCGAGCGGACCTTAGTGTGGAGGATATTTATATTTCACCCTATGGAAGGATTTATATTATTAAGATTGCAGATCTTTGGATAGTGAATATATATCAATTCAGTGGCGCAGAATTTTATCGGGAAAGAGAATAGTTGTTTCATCTTTGGCCCTATATCCTCAAGCTTTACGAATTTTATCCTGTTAGGAGTGCTTCGTTTAAATCAATAATGACGACTTTTCAGTTAACTGAATTGTGGCCGTACTTTTTCCCGAACCAAAATTTTATCACACACTTCCACGGGAAAGCGAAAAGTAAAATTGACTTTATTTTTGTTAATAAAATATTATTACCAAAAGCTTGTAACATAGCGGTGTAAAACCCAACTTTTTCAGATCACGCTCTTACCTGTATCAACTTCAAGTGGTGTGCCTCTTTGCATGTGCGTCAACGTTTTCTGCAGAGACTAAATTCTGTTTGTAAATCGAAAGAACTTTATAGCAGTGTCAAATAATTTAATACAGGAAACAGAAGCGGGATATTTTGGTTGTGGTACGGCCATTCAGGCCTGGGAAAAAAGAAAACATATTTAGTTGCGGGCTTTAATAAACATTTTACTCGGGAAGATTAGGATGAAAAGAAATTATTACAATTTTATCAATTTTTGTTGCAAGAATATATCCAACGAGCTATGCAGGACTTGATATGGATTCCGAAAGTTCGGGATATACAAGGAAAAAATATTAGTATATATAGAACGAAATTAACAGGTTTACTTAAACGCACATCAGCGGCTAAAAGATGTCTTAGCGAAACGGACACTCCAGATACGAAAAAGACAAGCAGAGAGATTTATAAATAGTTTTCGAGACGAACAGGGGCAAGTGTCGTACAGGCCGGCAATTTATGACGTTATTTGTGCTCAATACGCCGTGAAAATCTCGGCACTTCCCTAGAAACCTACTGATAATTTGAGCAAATTTGGCCTTGAGGCAATACTTCAGATATCCTCTCAATATCAGAATTTATTATGTCAACCCTTTTCGAAAACCGAAATGAAAAACGCCATGCAACAAATGAATGCTTCTTTCAGTCCCGGGAAAGTCGTCTTGTGTCTCGGGAGGTTACAACAAAACCAAGATTGTATAGCGCAACAACTTTCGGTGGTGTTTAACTCATTTCGGAAACAATCACCGATTTGTAGTGATTATTTCTCCAGTCTATTGGTGTATATTTAAAACACAAAACCGGTCTGACAATATTGCATCAATAAACTCTTGTAGACTTATTCATATCCAGAATTTTGATGCTAAGATATTACTTAAGTAATATCACTTCGTTTAAAACAAGTGTTGCCCAGTATAGTACATTCGTGCCAAGAAAGTATAAAGCATGCAGTTCCCATATACGTGCAATTGATGAATATCCATTACATGTTATGGTAAGCTAAAAGGTTGACGGTTCCCCTCCCTCCTTTTTTGGAAACGGACTTTTCCAGAGCACACGACTCAATTCGACACTCATATTTATTTTCTGAGTTGAGGATGATGAATTTTCCCGACATATTTATTAACCTAATCAATGGATATATCAAAATCCCTTGATGCTGTTGTTAATAAATGGAAAATTTTGTCGTAAAATTACCTTACGATCCTGCGTCCTTCAAGGTTAGTCATGTGCCGCGCAACTCTTTGGCATTGGCATGGTACCTTAAGCTTTGGTGGTGCACAATAAATTGTCAGGCATAAGATTGATTAAGAATAATCTATGCTGCATAATGTATGCCGATGATGTCAGCTATGTGATTCAAAATGACAACAAATTTATAGCCAACCAAACTATGTTGAAGATGTTCGAAAAGGCATTGAACAAAATCTAGAGAAATCACAAGTTCTGGACTTACAAAGTAACGTCAGTCATAATTAAAAGACGACTTGAATATCCGGGATAGTATAAAGGTATTAGGTATTGTTTGATCTTTAGAGAGTCATGATATGATTGATAGCAATGGGCTAGTGTTATAACTAATAGTGAATACGGATTTGACACAGGGCCTACTACAAAGCTAGTCTGTCATAATTTTGGATAGGGTAGGCTTTTTGCATGTATTATTTTTAATGAAATATATTATTGAGCTCAAATCCTTCCTTTCTCTAAACCGTTTTGGGCAGTGATACATAAATCGATCGGATATTTTTATTGAAGGGACAAGTGTTAAGCACCTCGTCATTATTGTATCGACAAATGGAAAACGGTGGAATAAACTTGAAATAAGTACAAAGTGAAGTTAAAGCTCTCCTTACTATCGATTTTTGGAAGTCTTGACAAATAACCTGACAATAATGCAAGCCTTTTAGCGATTCGTTATTTAGAAGACACGTCTCCTATTAACATTCACAATATTAGAGGCCCTATGCAATTGTTTTCGGACATTTATTTGGATTTTGCATACGCGGTGATACGTGGGGTGAAATATTCTTACGAAAACAATATGAAATTTATACGAGAGAATATTTCGATACCCATCGCATGTTCCAATTACGAATGGGAAAATTTGTGTGCAGGTGTTTTTATCCTTAAAAGATCCGCCGAAATTGCATCATCAAATGTTTATACAAATTTATAATTTATACCCAACTGGAATCAATAAACAAGAAGGTATATCTATCACGGATGCGTGTTCAAAGTGTGGTAACTGGTAAATTTTGTTTCGTAACATGTGAGAAGATAGTGAACATATAGCAAAAATTTAAAGAAATATACGGTCGAATAAACCACATCCATAGTCAAGATACAAAACATGTTGATATCTAACATATATCTGTCAGATTTCTGATAGATATCTGGAAGATAACTCAGGCATACAGATATCTTGAAGGTATCTTGCAGATAACTCTACCATGAAGATATGTAAATGATATCCGTCAGATATCCCTAACGTGCAGATATCTAGCAGATATGTAGAATATATTTCTACCATGCACATATCTAATATATATCTGGCAAATAATTCTACCATGCAGAAATTTGACAGATTTTTGGCGCACATTTCTAGACAGATATCCGTCCGATTTATCCAGCATGTAGATATCTCGCAGATATCTGTAGCACGCGGATATCTTATAAATATTTGGCAGATATCTCCAGCATGGACACATCTGGTAGACATCTTTACCATGTAGATATCTGATAATGATGATGAGAGGGCACACTTCCATAATTGTATGTTGCATTTGAAGTTAATAGATAGTTTTCTTTACGTATACCAATGAATTATATTCTGTATTGAATTATATGCATGCTTTCAGAACGATGCTTGCTTACTGTCCGCTATATATTTTTTTACGGTTCAGGTCAACTTGCTCCCTACTTTTTTTCTCTGTCTTTATACGGGACGAATAATTTTGGGCCCTGGGAGGATTGTTGTATTCTGTTCAGGAGCAAACAAAAAATATGAAATGTGTAAGTAGGCTCACGATAAAGTTACTATGCAAATCCATGTTTTTGTTTTTTGACTGTGCATCAAGAAAAATGCTCAAATTATGGTACTATATAGAGTCAAAGCCCATTGTTCAAACAAGTATAACAGACAATAGATTGTTGCATCGAGTTCAGAATTTTTAAGTAACAACGTCACCAGAATAGAACTTATGGTTGAAATTTATGATTAGGTTTAATTTTAGTGTTTTAATATGTTTTGTGTTATCCTACTAATAAGAATCTAGGTTAACTGATGTAAAGTGCATGCATATTTTTGTTCTTTTTTTTTTGTATTGTATAAATATTTGCTGCCCAAATGCCACAAATTTCGGGAAATGTATTGTTTTGTTCCTAAATCATAGCCAGTAAAATTCGAGTTGTTTGTTGTTCGAAGTTACATGCGTGTAAGTCGTATTTTCAAAGTTTCTAAAGTGTGCGTAATACGAATTAATTATGGGCCAGAATTGTTGCAATTTCAAGTAATTATGCATCTGTGTCATGAAAATTAAAAGATGTTGCTTTTTCGAGCCGTAAAATTCAGAAAATCTCAGGTATTACAAATATTTTGATATTCCACTGCCCGTCTAGTAGAGCCAGTTGCGCAAGAATATAGAATAAATCCTTCACGTAAATTCCCTAATTTCAATGCAAGGTACATGTTACAAACCTTTTAGGAACTCTTGAAGACTCTAACTCAGTACCTGGCCTGAGAAACTGGGAAAGTGAGCTAGGTCTCAAGGCTTGAGAGGCTTTGTTATCCCAACACCACTTGGTTGGGGATCTCCATTTCAGTGGGTACCTGTTCACTAACCGCACTCAACCTCAAAGGTTCGCGAACCATAGATTGAATAACGTTACTATCTGTCTGTATCCGAGACGGAAGGATGGAATGAGTCATTTTGGGTTCTGATATACCGCACCTAAAGTAAAAGTTCCTCCAATGCTGGTAGGAGCCGCAAACAGAAACGGATACGGTCGTCCCCAAGTCATACCAAAGGTCCAAGTATCACTATTTGCAGTTATTTTTCGTGAGTCAGTACTCACGGTGGTAACCAACGAAGTAGTCATAATGGTGCCATCACTGACACCACAAGAGAAGACTTTCGACCATGGTATGGTAAAGCCTTTGTCAGTTTGTTGGGCCTGGGTTTTCTTAGGATCACAGAACCAAGTTCTCGAGACCTGGTCTCGCACATGGAAGAAGTCTCATCAAGTTGCGTGTTCAGTGTGAAATCATACTTCTGGACTGAATCCGCAACTTCAGTACGTTTTTCCAATAGTTCTATGTTGGAAGTGACCTCATTTACTTTAGCTTTCATCGATGCAAAGTCAGAAGTTAACTTGCCTACACTAGACTCAATACTACTTCGGAAGGAATCCTGACCTGCCTTCAACTCAGTGTGCTTATTTACAAATGAAGAGAAATGACCTTTCAAATTGGTTTCAGATGAAGAGAGCTTCTCCTCCATTTTCGCCTCCAGTTTGCCTTCTCTTGAAGAGAGTTTTCCTTCCAGTTTAGTTTCTGTTGAAGAGAGTTTCTCTTCCAGTTTACTTTCTCTTGAAGAGAGTTTCTCTTCCAATTTATTTCTGTTGAAGAAAGTTTCTCTTTGAGTTTACTTTTGTTAAGGAGAGTTCCTCCTCCAAGTTGACTTTCAAGTTACTAATTTGGCTTGAAAGTCCCTGGTTCATTCCACCTGCCATCTGGAAAAGTTTTCAAGATCGTTCTTGGGCAGGGAGGCCTCAGCGACACTGTGATTTGAAGGATCATCAGTGTTCATTGGTTCTCCACCTACCGGCATATCCGATTCCTTGTCCTGAAATGTTTTGAATTGCTACTAAAAGCAAAGTCAAACGAGTACGCTCACCACGAGATTTCTGTAGGCATCCGAGATGAAACTTGTGAGCGCATTTACTGCAGCCGAAGGTGACAAAACTGAAGCTTATCACTGGTCCGAAGGTGACAAAGTCACAGCAGCTCAAACCCAACAACACGTATGCTCTCGACATCTCCCTACACACACCACAAACAACAAAGTCAACATGCACTTACATAGACTTATTTCATGCCATGCTCGCCACAGTGCAAAACACAAATCGAAGCAGAAACATGCACATGCTAAACTAGGCTACCACACACAAAAGATCAGCATAGGATCGCAATGTTCCATGTCACATGTCGCTACCAAATGCGACGAGACCATGATCCAGAGAAATCGCAATTCTTGTCACCGTCTTCACACATCCGACGAAAACGCAGGAGCACTGTAAAACGGTCGCCATTTAACAATGTAATACATCGAGACTTTTTCCTCAAAGGCAGTATACACAAAAACAACCGAGTTTGTCCGTGGTTGACTCGGATCCATTGTCATCTGGCTCGGCTTTACTGTCATCTGGACAAATAAAACCCTTTTGAAGAAAGCCGAAGACGATAAGCACTGATTAAGCACGAACAAAAAAGAAAAAGAAAACACATAAAAAAGAGGAGAGGGTAAGATACGTTACGACCAACCAAAAATGTGTCGCTACACTTACTGTTGGATTTCTGGGAAATGTTTGGTTCTTTATACTAGGTTTATATTCCATGTTTTGTCTGTGCTCTCTCTTCTTCTCTTTCTTCTACTACTACTACTATTTCTTCTCTTTTTTTTCTCTCTCTCCCTCTCATATCTCTACATCTGTCTAACAGATATTCATCGGTTTAGTTTTTTATTCTGTGTGTTTTAATTTTTGTCCATCAACTTATGTATATTGTTTCGTCTCGCATTTTTTCTTTCATTTTATCGATACTAATACATGTACAAAATTTTAAAGAAAATTGTGTTCATGTTTGCTGATTTTAGCATGGGAGAGACGAAGGAAGGATAAAGTGGGGTTCTCTTTAGCAGGCACGATTATGCGATAAGAAGATACCAATTGGGTGGTCTAGCTGAACGGCGTTCGCTGTCGCATTTTCTTGAGTAATATTTACGTTTCTTGCGAGAATTAAAACATGAAAAATAATAAAATTTTCTTAAAGACATACTTTTCTTAAACAATGCATACTATAAAGTAAAACAAATGTTTATGCATGAGTAAAAGAAAGTATGGGGCGCGCTAATTGAAGACTTTATAAAGTGACTCTATATGAGAGGGGGCCCCATGCTTTTGTTTTTAGGCATGCATTAACAAAATTATGTTTTCCTTTTTAGTACGAATTCTTTAAGAAAAGTATGTATTTATTTCATTTTAATTTTTTAACCAAAATCCTAAAGTATTCTGCAACCAGTGAAACGCCACATCGTGGCAGGCTTGTATTTATGCGTAATATTAAACGAAAAAATTTAATTTGCTTAGAAATGTATGGAAGTAACAATAGAATATTGTATTGTCAGCGGACTTACGTTGCTGTAAAAGTTTCATCGTTGTATGACGTCGAGAAATGAGGTTAATTAACGTCGCAATATTTGAGGACACCACGAACCATTGTGAACTAAAGAAAAGTACGTAGAAAAGAGTTCACACAGCAGTAACAATCGTAAAATCAAGAGTTGAATTTTTGTCCGTACTGATTTAGAGTGGAAGTAGACTACCACCATAAATTGGTCTCTCTGCTCTCTTGCTTGATATAATCTTAACATGTTCAGCGCCGGACCACTTTATGAAAACTCGTGCCCTGGACCGAACGTAATTCTTCGCGGAAAGAGGTTCGAAACTCTTTTAACAATTTATATATCTAAAAAAATTCGGTGTTGACCCAGCATCGTGAGGACAATTGGGGAGCTGCTGTGAATAAAAGACAGTGGCGATCATAGTGTGGGCTCTCCTCTCCCAACCCGTCTGGTCAGCATGGGAGCAGTAGACCAACTCCTCCCTTTGGGGAGAGGCCTCATCCACTAGTGGATTGAATATGGCTCTGATTTATTATATATATATTAGACATTACTGTGGATACTGTCCAAAGTACTTTTATTTCTGTGTATCAGATTTATACACGCGGTCCCTACAAGAGAAGATACGTTATTTAAAAATATATATTAGCAGTGTATGATAATTTACTTTAGAAGGGAACTACTTACTACGTGATCTTCAGTTACTACATACATATCTAGTGCAAATAAGTCAATAAATCATGTACAGAACCATGTGTATTAATTTAATACACATATTTTACTATTCGCCCGCGTCTATCAAATTGATACACATGAAAAAAAATTGTTCTCTGCAATGCGTACAGAATTGCTTCACAAAATGGGTTGAACTAAGTGTCATATTTGTTAGGTCTGGTGCGTGGTAAGAAAATATTGAAATGGTCCAGTGACGCAACAATAATTGGATCAGTACTATTTGATCTTATCAATGTAGCCGAAACATGTAACTTTAAAATGGTACAGTCTTTCCAACAATTAGCAGATCACTGGACATTTCAATATTTTCTTCCCATAGACCAGATCTATTGAAAATGACACTTAGTTCAACCCACATTTTGAAGCAATTCTATACACATTACAGAGAATAATGATCTTTCATGTGTATCAATTTGATACACGCAGTTCAACTGTATATCAAAGCAATACATATGCCGCTTAACGTATTAAAATATGTTATTGCTTCAACCAATTCTGTATCGTTTTTAGATATAGGTCGATAGTCGGGACACGTAACAAACCACAGATGAATACTCCATATCTTGTACATGTAAGGTTCACATTTGGATGCTAATTACTTTGGCGCGAGGAATGTTGATATTTGGAAATATATGCTTTCTTAAACACAAATATCCAGATGCCAAAAGTTCGGATCATAACCTATCTTTTTGAGTCGATATCGTAGGTAGTGAAACTCGTATATTCTTTTCTAGAACCTGCTGTCCAATAAGAAGGCGTAAGTGGCAATTAATGAGTTAGGTCTGAAATACAGGGAATTATAGAAGCATTACTCTGATCACTCTTTCGCAGAACCCTTTTGGGGTAATGGAAGGTCGTTCTCTTGCCGTGCGTAGGGTCCTCTGTTGGTCTCCTGCTCATGTCAACGTGTTTTGTACTTTTTCTGTAGTACCTGAGAAAATGTTATGTTTTACTGTATTCTTTTGATGTGGGAAGTGAATACTAATGCTTTTAAGCATTTTTTTAAAAATTCATTAGCATTCTTCTATTTGCTTCATTTACCTAAAATCGGTTATCTTAAATAGTACAGTTGCATGTTTTCGCATAATAAACACACACACTATAAAAATAAACGTCACCTTTAAATTTGCGGAAATTCATTAATATACGAATTAAAGGCACAATGTTATTTATTCAGACACGATTCTGACAATAGTGGTTCTCATGGTACCTTGATTTTTAATATTCCTTAATAACTAACCAATGAACTTAAATTAATAAATCGTGAGTAAAAATATTAATTACAAGGAAATGGAAAATATAGATATTTTTCTCGTTCCCCACACAAATACCAGGTGTATGAATAAGTTTTTGCCGGTTTTTGTGGTAAAGAAAACACGTAATTTTCAAGGGAAATTAATTTTGTTTTATTCAAAATATTGGCCATCGGCTTCTACATATTTCGTTCATCTTTCAGGCAATTGATGCATACCATGTCAGAAAAACTGCTTATCTTTTGCGGCAAACCATTCGTCGAGCCATTTTCCAACGTCTTCGAAATTGCTGAAGTGCTGCTCTGCGAGCGCGTGCCCCCTTGATGCGAAGAGGTGATACTCAGATGGCGCCAGGTCTGGGGAGTACGGCCGGTGCGGAAGGATGTCCCATCGAAGCGATTTCAAGGTGTCTTTCCCTGGTTTGCTGTGTGAGACGGCGCATTGTCGTGTAACACAAATACTTTGCCATGTCTTCGGGCCCATTGCGGTCGTCTTTCGATCAATGCGTGATTTAAATTAATCATTTGTTGGCGATAGCGTTGTGCATTACCGGTTTCGCCGGGCTTCAAGAGTTCATAATACACAATACCGCTCTGGACCCAACACACACAAAGCATCGTCTTCTTGCCGAAGCGATTTGGCCTTGGTGTTGAAGGACCGGCTTCGCCAGGTGAAAGCCACGATTTTTCCGCTTTGGGTTTTCAAAATAAATCCATTTTTCGTCACCCGTCACAATTCGATACAAAAAGGTTTTTCTTTCGTGACGTTGAAGCAGCATTTCACAAGTGACTTTGCGATTTTCCATTTGACTTTCATTCAAATCGTGTGGGACCCATTTACCCAGTTTATTGAACTTCCCCATTGCTCGTAAACGTTTGCTGATTGTTGCTGTTGAGTTTGAGTTGGGTCATCCTCCAATAATACCTGCAATTGCTCGTTTTCGCACTTTTGTGGTCTACCAGAGCGCGCACTATCTTTCACATTGAAATCACCACTTTTAAATTGTCGAAACCATGCATTCTCACATGTTCTAATCGATGGAGCGTGTTCACCATATGTTTCTTCCAGCACACGATGACTTTCAACAGTCTTTTTCTTTTGATTAAATAAGAAAAGCAATGCGTGCCTCAAATGTTCTTTTTCAGGCACAAACTTCGACATGATCACTGAACGATAAAACAAAGACGCTAATATTTGGCGGACTCAACTTGTGTGTGTTTGTAGTTTAATGTCAGACGAACAAAATGACGTATGTGTCAAATGAATACAGTGCGTACTTTTCGCTGGCCCCATCTCTTAGTTAAACCGGAAACTACTTATCCATACACCTGGTACATGATTCCTTATCCGCTGTATTTTATCCGTTAATGCAAGTACAAAGTTGGTTTTTGTTTATTAGTATCATTATACAAATACTATTTAAAAGTCCCTTTTATCTAACGAGCCGTGTCATCTTGTATCATCTCTAGGTGAAACTATTTAGGGTATCTACAATATAGTACTGTCTATATTAATAATGGGTAATAATAATTAAAATTCACTATCACTTTTTTTATAAGTTATATTAGCAGTATGCGAATTACATTGCAGTACATTATTTCAGAAAAGGTAATGTTTTCTTGTATTTTTTCCACTACATTCTTGTAGCTAAATATTATAATACGCTTGCGGAAAGTATATACGCCCAACACCAAGAAGAAATTATTCTACATGAATCAAAGTTGGAGAGGTGATGACTCAATCATATGTATAGTATTGATACAGATTATAAGGTAACAACTCACAGAATACACGTCAGTGCATTGGCATTGCGATTAACCGTGGTAAGGTATACTCCGAGTATACAGAATGATTCAAAGCGTATTTGCAACTTACGTAACATTAACAAGTACGTATAGCCGGACTCTCTTTTCGTGTGATCAGGACAATAAAATGTTTACATATCTTTAGCGTGGACAATTGGTTTCGGTAAGTCAATATTACAAATTGGACGTGGTTCAGGCCTCCAAGTATAGTGGCGCAACAGAGGTTAACTTATTCAGAAAATTGTAGCGGTGGTGAACCACAGGGAGTCTGTTTCTACGTCAAAACAGGAATCGTTTTGAAGTACATAGGGGAAGTTAGGCTCTTTGCGTGTTAGTCCACTGTCAATTGCGTCTTCGATTGTGTCAGGCTGGAGCAAATTCGAAGACGGAAGAGAACTCCCCACGAACGAGAGACTGACATATATCTATTGGTAATTTGCATCCGTTATCGACATATTGGACTAATTTTAAACATAATATCGTGGGAAGGAATTTTCATGATAATGCCAATTCTTTTTGTTCTTCGACTGAACCGCATGAGGCGTCTGATTGTTCTGTCATACATGAACAGATGCAAGGACCCTCCTTCAACACGACAATAGTCGTCCACATACAGTAATGTTTTCGAATATTAGGTAAGAACGTTTACCGCGACTGATACGATTACTATATCTTTCACCCATTGCTCATATAAAACATGATTGGATGCTGGCTACTGATTCACCTGTAGCCAGCAAGCACCATTGTCAACCTGGCCGTCCATCTCTGGTAAGTTAGGAAAATTATCCAAAAGACTGTTTCCTCCATACGATTATATTTCCACACAGAGGAAATAAAGCGCCGTCATGCCTTATTTAATGTGACAACTGAATATGACTATGTTCAATAGTTTTGCTGTAAGTTATAACCTTATTGTTTCTACCAATAACACATACATCACGTAGGATAATCTGATGTGCTACTTTCAATCAAGTGTTTGGATGTAACGTTCCGTCAATATCATGTCAAAATGTTCTTAAATTTAGTCTTTTGGAAATTAATCATTAACAGTGGTTGACATTGTAAAACTCTCTGACACCAAGTTCTCGGCGTAAGGTTTCCAAGGTTTCCAGGTCAGCTGAGCTCAGAGTGAAGTTTCTTCGAGAAATTACATATGTGGAAGAATCCATTGAAGCGGTATTACATTCAGACATTATCATATAAGAGCTGAATGATGAGCGAGGAAAGAATCTCAGGAAAATAACTGAAAAGACAGAAATGAGCAGAGTAAATAATTAACTGATAAAGTTTTACCTAACTAGAGCTAAAATGCTTTTACATGGTTTTGGTACTTGAATTGGACATTACTAATAATTGAGTTGTATGTAGCAGGTAATATACATTTTTAGGAGGCTCAGTGTACCCGTTATTGTCTCAGGCCTGTTGTGTTATTGCATATTAAATTATGTACGAAAAATTAAAAAAGTTTTATTTATTCATTTTTATTTGTTAAATAAAGACAAGCATCGTAAACCTAAAGCGTTAAAGCATTCGCAATGATAGCAGTTTGTCAATATTCGAAAATCATTTCATAGCAGCTTGTTAATACTGAAAAAGAATCATGATTACACAATACAGTGATGTGGTATGACGACAAATACATTTTTTCAGCAAATTATTCTTGTGTATGACGTACTACAACGTCACAGTAAAGTGATCATCTAAAAGATTCACAGTATAATATCATATAAAAGAGCTAGGTTGGATTGACTCTTGGGTTACTTCCATCCAGATATTCCGATAGGAGAAAGTATCTATTTAGACAGTAAAATAGCTGCTCTAATTGAACACTGACTGAAAGAGACAAAATACTCTTTCCCTTACTGTTAATTGCCAGCTTATACCTTCAAAACAACATACCATAGGTATGTTTTGGGATATGTAATGTGTTAAATTGTAATTTTTAATTCCAATTCTTTCAACATATTTTCCATGGAGAATTATTTAATATAACTGAGCTCTGCGAATTATGTTATTGATGAGTTTCGCAATTTATATTCAATTCTTGTAATTCCTTATGCCTATTTTGTAGGTTATCAGGCTACTCTTTGCTTACATCGTAATCGTTATACCAAGTATTAATTATGTTAGTTGCGCATAACTATGTTATTTCAATCTAAACTGTACAAGCAAAGGCTAGATCACATCAGTCTTTGAGAAAACTATGATAAAGTATGTTTGTTTTAAGAAAGGTTTCTAATTGGCTAGTACTTGGCTAATTTGTGGAAATGGGAAAATCTCGGTGAAGTATTTCCTTTGGAAAGTTGAATTTCAGTTAAATACTGCATATCTACATTAGTTTTCTGAGAAAAGCTACTTGTAGTGTTTATACACACCATGTTGCTAAATGACAACAGCACACTGCGGGTAGTGGTTACTCACACATGAAAATGTTTATTTGTCGAAATGCTAATACAAAGCACCCAAGGACGCAAAAGTCTTCAGACAGTGTTAGAAATACTTAATATCTCAACAAGTAATAATGTAAGACGCATCACAAATCAAATCGCAGGTTTAGCCAAAGAATGCTTTTGAACAACTTTTATCATTAAGGAATTGAGAATAACAAAGTTGTTTCAAAAATACTTAAGATTTATCATTGTTGGGTAATTACATTACAAATAAATATCAACTCTGGAAACCAAAGGATGGAAGTGACGTTGACGAATAAGAAAATGAAGGTAATCTTTTATATATAATGCAGAATATATGTAAATGTTTAATTTCACAAAATGCGAAAATTTTATATCGTATATATTTCGGGTTATATATAAAAGATTACCTTGGATTCTTTATTAACCATTCTCTCTTGTACCTCTTAGTTTCTGGACATTTTAAATGTTCTGAATAAAGCATACTTGTAGTGTGTGTTCGAAAGATATGGACAAACTTATGGACGTGATTCCTGAGATCAAAAGAAGAAAAGAAACTCTGGCATTTCCTCTAATTCTATTTCGTGTAAGAGATACTGGATTGCCAACTTGGAATATAAAATCGACTGCTGACAATTGTAACTGAGCTATACGTAGTATCGCACACAGAGATGTCTGGATGAACAGAACGTGTCTGGTAGTTGATAGTACTATCGCATGGCCGACACGATACTCGCCTCGGATGCAAGTTTCGCTCTTAAGAAGTAAGCTGAACAACTACTACTAATGCTCATAAAGCGAATAACTGAATATAAAACAAAAGCAACGAACACACAGATGATGGGCGACGTCATGCAAAACACGCAGAGCATATATGTTGTGTGCTGTAGAGTATCTATGACCAGAAATGCATACTTAGATTAGAATACGAGTAAACTTGTAGCCAACATACGCACAAGACAGTAATCTGTAGTAGAGCCACAGTATATGTCGAAATGTACCCCAATGACTTTCATTCAAGCGTGAACACGTCACATGAATGACTAACGTACCCTGTCAACTGTTTCGGAATGAGTCCGTTCAGTATTACAGACAGTATGGATACATTGCTCCAGAATTTGTACATAAGGCACCGGTGCCTAGAGAGCTATACAACAGGACAATTCCGACTTATTTACTTGCTAAGGAGGCTATTGTTCAGATACTCACTAACGGGAACAAAGAAGTGGGCGCAAGCTCTATCATCCATCAGTCAAATGTCGTATCGAAATGCCAGTGACATATCAATGAGCAGAAACGGCTGTGTGTCTTGCAGCAAATGCAGATACACTGCTTCTGTGTTTTTGCGGCAGAACAAAGGGTCTGAAAAACAGATCATAGAGAGTCTCAGCCCATACATTGATTCTAAACTGCTGTTGATGACGGGACTCGACCATTCTATGGGATTTTCCTCTGCCCAGATGTGAGGGTTGTGGTAGTTGATTATGCCATCTCTCCCGAAAAGGAGCTGTGAAAAGGATCGATGACAAACATCTCAATATGGTTGTAACTTGTTGTAGCAACAATAGAACTCTTCCCGAGGGTGGAATTCGGATGCCTGAAGATTGCACAAGTTGCAAGTGATAGGGATAAAAGGTGTTCTTGTGTAAAATTCTGAAGACAGTACTTTGACTTACAGCACGCTGTCTGGATACCTGCCTGGAGATCACACCAGGGCTATCCAAAACATCTTCTACAACACGAGCATTCACATCAAGTGTCTGAACCGTGCGCGTTCACGTAGACAACGATAGACTGCAGCGAATGTTGATGATAAGGTCTGCCTTGTGCTGTCTTTGAGGATATGTTGCTTGGTGTATTTCTCCAGCCTACCGAGAATTTCCATTCGCTTTGTAATATGTAAATAGCATATCGGCTTGTTACTCGCACAAATAACAGATAATTACAGCACTTACACCACACTTGCACAACGGAGTTGTATTGAGAAGTACAACTTGACTCACTTTAACTGCTTTCCTCGCTGATAACCTACACCACCGTTGTACTGATACTGCATTCACACATGACGTTGTACTAATACCCCACTCCAAGTGATTCATCTTCTATAAACAACTACTCTCTTCGTGAACAATAGTGCTGCCCTCAGGTCTTCTTGCTGCAATTAAACATTCCTGTGATCCAATAGTTTCTAGTACACAAATAAAACACAACTGCTGGACCACAGAATTTGGCGCATGAGTACCAAGCCCTTACAACAATCAGTCAAGTCTCTACACACATAGTTACTATCTATTCAGCACGCACATTTGTCATTAGGGTATTATATACACTTCTGTTTCATTTCTTGTATTCATTTGTTTAGGGGATATATTCAAAATTTGACATTCGAAATACTGGATTTTTTTTTCGTTTATACCAGCGTTGTACGTATTATTTGTGCAGGTTCTGCTTTACTTGTTCTGTTCCAAGACGAGCACAACTGGCATCCTTGGTGGACATCTTAGATGTTAAATATCTCTTAATGTTCTTGAGCCATCTGAGGCTCAAGATGGGATAGAAGCGGGGAATATACTTGGGAAAGAATCGCTTTTGCCATTATTGATAATTCCATCCCAGCGTTCACATGGTGTGACTGATCCCACACAGGGAAACCCTCTATCAGGATGGACGATACCGCGATGTGATCTGAGGATCTCCAAATGTTAAGGCAATACTCTATCAAGAAGGAAGGCATCGCATGGGGCATGAAGCAGTAGCATCATATAATATATGTCTGTCAAAGCTATTTGGGATGTCTTGGAACCCATTTGGTTCATTAATGGTTCTTTTCTTAATGTGTGGCGACTTGGCAATATTTTATGACGGTCTGCTGCCTCTTCTTTCCTGTCGAGGTATGCAACAACGCAGATTGCGTTTTGTTCTTCGCCATGTTACATGTGTATACAGCATGTGTAGATCTTCTCCACGGTCGTGGCGATCGCGTACCCATTTCCTAGAAGACAGAATCACCAAAAACTAATAATAACAGAGCGCTCACGGTGCTGCACGTATGATCGAAAATAAAATATTTTGATCGCTCCCAGAGTTGCTGCCGACTTGTAGTCAGGACAGCGCTCCAACTTTGGATGGCAAGAACTTAAAAACTGCGGAAGAAATACAATGTTGCGAGTGCGCGAGTGAAAGTGAGAAAGTGCGTGTGATGTGAGGTGATGGACGCAGTGACTCTGGAACAGAAAAGAGGAGGAGTTCCCGGAACCAGTCCCAATCCATGGATCTGGAGGAGAAATCCCGCTGCCCGGGGACTTGAATCAACTCGACCGGCTTGGAGCCGCGCACAGGATGAATGGGAGTATGAATGGAGGAATGAATGTGACTTTATGTTGTTTTCTATAAAATATTCAGTTAATAATACTAGGGGACATATAGATCAGTGGGATAAAGGAAGTTACAAATAGTATAGATTAGGTAATGGGAAAATGTTAGAATTTGAAATAGACACAGATAATGTAAAGTAGGAACTTTCTAAGCTCAACAAGAGAACGGACACAAAATAGGAGTTGCAATGGTGTTAAAACTAATAATAAAGATAAAAAACAGTAAAGTATGAATGAACGAAAGAGAAAAAATAGACAAATTTAAAATTGTTATAAATCAAATCAGAGAAACGCACAAATAATAAATAAGAACTAAAAGACAATAATAAGAATTAAAATAATAGTGTCACAAACAGACATAAATAAATAAATAACTGTGGATTTTATAGCTCAAGTCACTTGTATATGTAAAATAATGTATGCATTATTAGTAGATGCACGAATGTATACACAAATCTTCCGATCGGAATTTCTGGAACCAATGCCTAGCTGTGCGTTCATTCACATATTTATCTCCAAAGTAGTGATGCATGTCGCAACTTGATTCGGATGCGGGTAATCCTACCTTAAGTCACAAAGCAGAAAACCTAGAACGAACATCTCCGATTTTGCTATTTGTTTTCGGCACTAGTGGAGCTATGACTGACGTTAGAGCTCAAAGAGCCTGTCTAGGTCTTGGTCAATGCTTCCACTCCTACCTTGATCTCTTTTACAGCATTTGAGGTACTTATGGCTATTTCAGAGATCACGTTTTCCCGTGCGCGTCTAAAACGGCAAGAACATTTTTATTACCTTGTACATTCTGTCCTTTAATGTCTACATGGTTGTCCTATTGTTTTGTTTTGATACATATTTGCTTTTGTAGAAATATTCTTGCTTTGTTTCCCAGTACATTACTTTACTTAATTTGTAAAATGATTTAAGCTTTAAAAAGAAACTAAAATTTGTATCACTATGAAGTATAACAAGTAGGATAATCCTTACCCCTCATATAATCTTCGCATCTATACAGTCTGCTTTCATGAAAGAAACAGGGAGTTGTGAAACTAATGGTGCCATCTGTTGAATTTACAGTATCAATTTCCATTGAAGAGTCGTTGAGCTTTTTCACGGACAAGTAAACACATATTCTCTCTCTCAAGGCAACACTTTCATCTGTCATCTTATGTAGGTCCCAATCTCCTTCTACCTGAAAATACAGCAATTAATTAATAAGTACAGAAACGTGGAAATAAAGAAAATCGATTCCTTTTCATATATTTAAAAATTGTTCACAATATGTTGCATAGCTTTACTTAAGTATATATTGACAAGACGAGCAGCAATCAATAGGATTTAAGGTAAACAATTGATCAATGCTCGCTTTAGAAACCTAATTTGTGCACAATTATCTCGAAAACTGTGGAAAGGCTGTTCATATAATCATCATTTAACTGTCCATACCCTCAGAACCGTACAGACACTTACTTTCTCATCCATCCTTAGTGTCAGCTCTACGTTTTCATGCATAAGCTATCTTGAAACTTCTTAGACTTCAACATAACTTTTTGCAATTCTTCATCTCTACATATTAATTCTATTCAATTTGATATCTAATTCTTTTATCTACAAGATAAAGATAGATAAAATGAATTTAACCCTAGATTACTAAACCGTAGTCTGAGAGACTACGCCACTAGTGTTGAAATCTCCCGCATCGCCTTCCACAAGTCCACTCCTTTCATATTCCTTGTTCCTTCAGTGTGTGGATAGGCAATGAAGGTGAAGCATCGTTGTCTTCCTAGTCGCTTTCTTTCTGTGTCTTTTAATTCGTGTCTTCTAGTATACTACGGTTTAGGGTTTGCGTTACTTCCAACTTTGCTTACGTAGTATAGTGGACGAAGGCGTCGTCTGACGGACTACGCGATTAATGCTGAACCCATGTGCTGGAACCTCAAGCTCTTTAAATTAATTAAAATAAGTTATTATTTATATTTTTTTTTATATTTTTCTAAAGTAGTCTGTCAGGCTACGGCTTAGTAATAACATTTGGTACAGATCAGTTTAGTAATCCAGTGTTAATGTGCGGTAACAACAGCATTATGGTTATTTATATCTAAAAGTCCATTTGATCGCTACATTTTATTTGTTCCTTTTCTGCGTATTACTCTTTGTATATTAAATTTGTCAAGGTGTGTTCATTGTACGCAGTATATAAAAAGAACACTGTCAATAATATAGGGAAAACGATGTTTACAAAGGTTGTGAAAAAGAGTTCTCATGCACTACATATAATGTAGACAAAATAAATAATATTGATATTAAGAAAAATCGTGTAACAGACCTAATCGAAATTGAGCTGTATACGTTGTTACGGCTCGGTTTTTCTGTCAGAAACAGGTACAATTTAGAATGGTATATAATTTAACCTCCTCAAAAGGAATGTTTCATTGAGATAGAACAATCAAAAAGATAGAGTTGTTAAGAATAACCTAAAGGAATAAGGATGACATAAAGAAACTAAAACCATGACTTCAGATTACCCAAGTTCATCAAATATATAATTTAAATGGCATAGCTTAACTAACAGAATATCTAATGACGAAAGAATCAGAGTAGAAGAACTTAACAAATTCAAAATATGACAACATATCTACATCTTGTTGTGTAGAAAGCTGAGGCTGGCGATTAGCTATAAATGAAAACAAAATCTTTTACACATGATTTCCAGTAGTAAGTGTAGCAGGACTTTAAATCAGTCTATTCTAGATATGAGGTACTATCTGCCATCAGAACTATTGAAGTACCGAAACCAAAATGAGTCTCACGGAAACCAGTTACCATTCTTACATACGATTTAGGAAATACGTGTTCCTACAAGACTTCCTGTACAATACGTAGTATACGTCAGAGACAAGAATGATTGTACAAAATACTGCTTCGTGATCAGAACACTACATTGCATTCTTGTAGTAGAATTCCGATTCTTTCCAAGTAATAATCTATAGTATTTATTTCTTTTGTTGCGATTTTGAATAATACCTTGTTACTTCTTTTTATATTGACAAAGTACAACACATATTTTAATCTTTGATACATATCATTGCATGAACTATAATGTCGGACATGCAATAATATAGAAATTCTACAAGCAGTAATACTTCTTACGCAGACGTACACTATTTACATTACGTACAGTATTACGCAGACGTACAGAAGAACTTTCAGCAAATTGAAATTATACAGTCTAAATTTGAACGATTTTTAACATACAGAGACACTGGATCTATCCTAAATTTGAAAAGTATTTAGACCTGGTAAGTAAGTACAGGTTACAATCTTTTGAAAACAGAAGACATTTTTTTCGTAGCTTTCTTACACAAACTCTTACACAGTAAAATCGACTCAGAAAGCTTATTATCTGAATTAGGGCTGCATGTACCGCATAGAGTAACTGGACCGCGTAATGCTGTCTTCCACCTTTTGGCCCAAAGAACTAAATCAATGGACATATCGCCTATTAGGAAAATGTGCTCATTTTATAATTGTATTCTTAAAGAATGTCCTGAGATTAATATATTTAACATAAATATGAGGGAATTCCATTCTTATATAAAACAATGGAATGCAGAATATGTTACCATGCAGCTCCAAATATGTATATTACATCTAAGAGTGTATGTAGAAAATGTCATATATGTATGTTGAATACCAGAATTAGGCTATTGACCTGTAATGTTCAATAAATAAATAAACATGTTAAGTCTGAACATGAATCCTCAATGCTTTTCTTTGAAAGACTTGAGCATTAGTCTAGAGCTCTACCATTTAGATTTATTTATACCTTGGCCGCTGAGCTAGTTCTTCTCTCAGCATAAGTTGTCCATAAAGAAGCGCATAGTAAATACTAAAGAACAGATTTTAGAAATCAAACTAAGCTATGAAGCTAAAGAAGATTAATTTAATGCTTATAGATGCAATAATTTATGAACAATGAGCAGTTCCAGCTATATAGAAAATATTTTCCTCGCAAGATTACACGTAGTAAAAAAATGATGATGTGCTGGATTTAGCATTGATTACATAGTCACGGAACCGTGGCCACACATTTGCAAGCCCTGATCCTTCAGGGCCATTTTTGTTATTCCTTATGATCTGGCGACAGCAGAATTAAAGCATCCAAAGCGTATTTAGACTGTGGCTTTGTTGTACTCACGCTACTAATAATCAGTGGTGTGGAAGAACATCCTACCCCCCCCCAAACCCCAAAAGAATGAAATTGCTGAAATAAAGGATATTCTGAAAAGTGCTCGTGCTTCTAATGAGGAAATATGTGCAGACGTTAAACAAATGAAAGAAACTATTAACAGTGTAATGGGTAAATTTCTCAACATGAAAAGTGCCCTTGATGGCGTCACGAAGGAAGTTAATAGACTCCAAGATCATGTGAGCTATCTTGACGATATTGAAAACCGCGCACGGAGACAGAATATCCTAATTCATGGTATTCCAGATGAGAAATATTAAAGTTGGGAGCTTGTGGAAGAAAAAGTGAAACAAGTATTGAGTGATCGATTGGGAATACACTTAAGTGACCAGTGTATACAACGTTGTCATCGCTTAGGCAGAAAACGTAATGGTAGGGACCGACCAATTATTTGTCATTTAAAACGAAAGAAGCTATTTTGAGAAACAAAAGCAAACTACGTGGTACATCGATCTATATCGAACAAGACTTCTCGAATATAGTGCGCAACGAAGTGTGAAACTACAACAATATTTAGTGGAATTTCGAAAAAGAGGCAGTTTTGCTCACCTACAGTACAGATATTTGTATTGCGATGGGAAAAGGTTTACTTTGTCTGAGTTAGAAGAAGAAGGCTTATACTTTGAACATTACGGACAAGGACAACCAATGAATCGTGAAATGAACGGAACAGGAAAGTCAAAGACAGAAGCTACGTCTGCGACATCTGAAGTTCAGATTCTGAACCCCCCAGGGTAACCAGCCTTCAGGAAGGAAAGGGAAACTCGATGAAAGAACTGACACAATCACCACCTCATTCTTGTGACCTCCCGGAAAGCCGAAAAAACTTCCGTCTACAGAAGTGACCCTTGGGCCGATAACAGGTAAAAGTGAATCTAAAAGTAGCAGGTCAAGTGACTGAGAGAGAAATACAGTGAGTAGTATATCTAGTGTATCAGTAGTTACTACCAGATGCTCCATTGCCCCAAAATCCAGCTTAAATAGCCTGCGGAAATGTAGCTGAAACTCAAGCATATAGGTAAGAAGGGATGATTGTGATGGAGTGGGGGGAAGTGGTTCAGCGAACCCAAAAGAAGATGCAAACAAATCTGACTCTGCGTGTAATGCTTTCTCAGGGAAGCAAGCGTACTTTAATCTGTACATACAGAATACTCGTGATCTCCGAACAAAGTAAATACTTTGTACGAAAATATCTTAAACAGTAACTACCAAGCGACTGCATTATTCGAGACTTGGCTCACCGACAGTCATATTGATTCCTAACTTTTTGCCTCAAGATATATTGTTTTAAGAGCTGATAGAAAGTTACTTTCTTCCGGGAAAAAGTCAGGTGGTGGCGTTTTGTTAGCTGTGAATAAAAAATTTCGAGTTCAGAGAGTTTCTTCTCCTGATATACCAGGTGTAGACTGTATACTAGCTAAACATTTTGTAAATAATATTACTTGTGTATTTGTTTGTGTTGTCTACATCTTACCTGCGTCTCCTATTTCAGTATATCAAGGTTATTTTGATTTTATATATAGTATATTACCACCTGAAAGCAACATTCTCCTAATAGGTGATTATAACATCCGAGACGTCACAGGAACCGATTTTGATTTTCTTAGTTCAACATCAATATGCCATGAATTATATTGTTTGATTAATTTTTGTTACTTAAAATCTCTCAATGATGTCAGGAACACATACGGCAAAACTTTAGATTTAGTACTTTCCAACATTGTCAGTATTCTTGTAACGCGTGAACATGACTCAATCGTCCCTGAGGATGCCTATCACCCGGCTTTATTAGCAGAATTCCTGTACACCAAGCGAATAAAAAATGCAACAAAGTCACAATCAATGGATTACAACTTTTCCAAAGCCAACTATGAACAATTATATGGCTTTATTAAATCAGCCAATTGGGAAAGCGTATCTAATAGCTCGACTGTTGATGAAGCTGTTGATTCATACTATAATATATTATATGGTATTTTTGATAAATGTATACCGCGAAAGAGATCGAAATTAAATTATCCTGTGTGGTTTTCAAATTACATAATTAAACTGATTAGGAGAAAGGCATACCATCGTAGAAAATGGAAACAATCAATTGGGGATCCTACGTATCATTATGATAAATTTAAGGAAATACGTGCTCTCACCAAAAGAGAGATAACCTCCGCTTATAAAACATATTTGCATAACTGCGAAAATAACATCTTAACCGATCCAAAAAGCTTCTGAACATATATAAAAAATAAAGGACGTAAATCCGAATGCAATGCACTAAATTACGAGGGTCAACTTTTAAAGGATGAAAAGGCTATCGCAAAAGCATTCATGAAAAACTTCCAGGTGACACACAATGTGTCAAAATATAACCTTAATACTCTTGCACAACACATTAGTTTTGAACTCTTAGATCAATTATTTCTTGAACACGTTGAATTGCAAGACGTAGAAAAAGCCATCAAAAAACTGAAACCAAGGACATCTCATGGACCTGATAAAGTGCCACCATATATTATCAAAGGTTGTTCGGAGATACTGAAATATCCACTACAAGTAATTTTCAATAAGTCACTAGCTACCTCCGAATTCCCTACTAAATGGAAACTTGCTGATATCTGTCCCATTCCCAAATCAGGCGGTATGAGTAACGATGTTAAAAATTATCGTCCAATAGCTATAATATCTGCACCAGCCAAAGAGTTCGAAATTATTATACAAGAACAAATATATTCACATGTTCGTTCAGTAATTTCTCCCTTCCAACATGGCTTCTTACCAAATAAATCGACTGTAACTAATCTTGTTGAATTCCCACATTTTTTGGCTACTCAAATAGACAATAATGGTCACGTTGACGTAATTTACACAGATTTTTCTAAAGCCTTCGATGTTAATCATAACATCCTTCTCAGCAAGCTTTCGTCTTTCAACTTCTCATCGAACCTTCGCCAGTTGATAGCGTCTTATTTGTACCACCGTAGAAACCATGTGCGTTATAAAAATATTACATCCGAGGAATTTGTTAATTCTGGGGTGCCGCAGGGATCGAACCTAGGACCTCTCTCTTCTTTGTTATTTGTAAATGACTTGCCCGGTGTAATAACATCCTCCAACAAGCTATTGTTCACACATGATTTAAAAATTTATTGTAGCATTTCCTCTGAACTAGATGCTTTCTCCTTACAAAATGACATCAATGCAGTCTCCAGCTGGTGCAAAACAAACATGTTGTTATTAAATATTTCAAAATGTAGTGTAATGACTTACACTAGAAAAAGGAACTATTTGGGATTTGAATACAGTATCAATAAACACCACTGATCCGAGTAGACTCTATCACCGACCTTGGTGTGACCATAAAGTCCAACCTCTCATTTGATATACACATTAAGCGTATTATTGGTGACGCTTTTAGGAATCTCGGGTTCGTAATGAGACAAGGAAGTGACTTCTCGAATTTTGATGTCTTAAAAATTTTATATACTGCATATGTTCGATCGAAGTTAGAATATGCTGCAGTTGTATGGCATCCTAATACAAAGAAGAACACACGGGAAATCGAAATTATACAATCTAAATTTGTTCGCTTTTTAACATACAAAGAAATAGGAATATATCCTAAATTCGAAAACTACTTGAACCTAGTAAACAAGTACTCATTCCAGTCTCTGCAAAATAGAAGAGTTAATTTTCTACTATCTTTTCTACACAAACTGGTATATAGTAAAATTAATTCAGAAAAATTATTATCCGAAATAAGGTTTGCACGTTCCGCAAAGAGTTACTCGACCTCGTAATGCAGTCTTCGACCTCCCACCCCAAAGGACCAATGTATTTGATATATCGCCTATTAGGAGAATGTGCTCATTATATAATTGTATTCTTAAAGCATGTCCAGAGTTAGACATATTTAATGTAAATACGAGTGAATTTCATTGTTATCTAAAGTAATGAATTGTTTTTACAGAATGTCACCACAAAGCATCAAATATGAATGTATACAGTATTTTGTAAAATGTATCATATGTACAATGAACACCTGAACTAGGTGCATAACCTGTTGTGTTCAATAAATAAATAAATAAATAAATAATATTGTTAGAGATGTTCCCAAAAAAAGAAACCTGGTTTAGATTATAATAGTGGCAATTTTCGCTGTAAAAACGGTCAAAGGCCTACTTTATACAATTAATTCCAATTTGCCTTCCTGTAGCGACCCATTGTCAGTATGTCGCAACATATTTTACCCTGTCCCCTTCTTTTTTTATGTGTCGCAACATATTTTACACTGTCCCCTTCTTTTTTTATGTGTCGCAACATATTTTACCCTGTCTCCTTCTTTTCTATGTGTCTTCTTTTTCTTTTTTGTTCGTGATTTGTCGGTGGTATTTTTTTATTCGGTTAATTTCAAAGTGTTTTATTTGTCCATATGTCAAAGGAGCCGAACCATTCCAGTCATCTCTTTGATTGTTGTATTGGCGTGATTTGTATTCTTATTGCTTCTTCACTTTATTACTCAATTATTATTTGTATATTTTATTGCCTTATTTTCTTCAACACGTTTTCTTTCGTTTCAAATCTTCATAAATAAATTTAATCGTCTGATTGTTGATTTATTTCGTTGAGAAGTTTAGGTGGTTAAACCACACCTCGTTCCGCTTTTTGCTTCTGAATCGATCCTCGTCTCTGATTGGCGATCAGACAGTTTCTGTTATGACCATCGACTTTCCGGTAGAAGAGCTGCACTGAAAACGGCTAAACTCGAAAATTGCATATAGATGAAATAATAATGCAGCCCAGTGTTTAAAGTATAAAAAAAAAAAGCAGCTTCGTCCGATGAAATATATCAATATTTGGTAGCCGCCTTCTTCAAACTTCATCAAGGTGAAAGCTGAATTAATATTTTGATGTTTGGCCTTTTTAACGTCCATATTGGCTGAAACTGGAAATGGACGACGTGATGCAATTGGTAGTTCGTCAGTTTGTGAGGTGATTTTGTGTTATATTTGGTGTGCAGTGGCTCTTTTCTTCCGTTTAAATAAACATAGAAATATAATAATCTGTTGTTTTAGCCACTTTTCTACTGTGTGTGTTTAAGTAATTAGTATATCTTCAGTAGGTCAGTGTTGTGTTTTTCTTATGGAAACATGAGTGAAGTTGAAATGTTCGCTTAATTTGGCAGGCATCGGGGGTCCGTTTACAATCAGGTATGTATTGGTTAATGTCATACATTTCTCGTTTTCTCTCTGAAACCCAAATCTGGTTCACAAATGTTTAGATAACGAAATTATAGCACGTTAATTTTGGTTCGAAAGCGTTGCATATTTTACCCTGCACTATAGTTGATGCTACTTTTCAAATGCACGTTCTTTCCCACTCAGTATTTTGTTTGTTCCTTTCGGAAATTGGTTTGGTTTAAATTGCACGAAATCTTTACAGTATGTGCGGTTTTGTTAAACATAGGATTCGCAGTATTTGGGATATCAAAGTTAAATTTCTGCCCAGTAGTTATATTTGTAATTTATCTATTTCGTAGAAAGATATGCTATGTTTCGGTGATAGTAAAAAATTTGTTTAACTGAGTTAAAGTGTAGAATGTTTACCACATTTAGAAACTGAAAGTAATATAATCTTTTGGAAAATATGTGTTTATGAAATCTTGTCTCTTCTCTTGTTTTGTGTAAATAGTTAAGTCACCCTTTGATATGTGAAATTAACAGCATCTTTAAAAACACGTTTTGATGTGCTAAAGATTCTCCTCAGATACTTTTTTTTAATGAAGTTCAGCAATGTCTTTTGCACTGCGCTTATTATTCTTAAGGAAGAATAAATTATATTTTACCAGATATTCCTTGTGTTAAGTTTTTTTTATTAAGAAGTAGGTAGATTACCATCACGGTGGTATCACTGTAAAGGTTCTCGACCTTTCGCTCTTTCAGTCCGCGAAATGTTATTTCATGTGCAAATGAAAAGGTACTTCAGATAAAGAAATGTTTTCATTGCTTATTAAGAAGATAATATACCTTATCTGACTTTTTCTAACCTGTGTCTGTGAATTTTATGAACTGTTTAAAGTGCGTATTGTTTTCGTAACCTAAAAGGAAGAAAAAAAGTGTAAAAGTGTAATCGCAAAAGCAGAGCTTTTCCGAAAGTAGAAAGGAAAAAGGTATTGCTCTTTTTTAAAAAAAAAAACTTAAGTGGACGAGTACCGAACTCGGGATCACTGAATTGCAAGTCAAATGTATTATACATTAGGCCACTTAAAAGCACTTGGTTCGCCTTAAGCGGGCTTTACTTGTTCAATTAGTTACACCTTTTTAAACTTTGTGGAACTTGTCTCCCTTAAATCTAAGTTAAAATCACTCACAAAAACATTCATGCCAGAGGCGGGATTCGAATGAACGATCTTGTAGTCGAAAGACAAGTGCGTTTAACTTCTAGACTACCCTGATCGGCACGAAGACAACTTACGACTAGTGCTTTCCGAGAGCTCTTTATAGCACTTCCGCAAATAAATAACAGACGCCTCTAATTATACATTGTTCACACGTCATGCTTGTTCTCTCCGCAGACTATCCTCTGCCCTTTTGTTCCGTTCTGCCAGCAGTTCTGTTTGTTTCGAAAAAGGAAAGCAAGCTTAGAAAGAAATAGTAGTTAAGCAAGTAGCTGCTATTTTTAATCGGTTGTACTAGTGATAGCAAGTTATCCAAAGTAGCAGTGTAAACATAGCTGCTATGCTATTTTTGCCCTTCTCTATTTCGCACCTGTTTTTGAAGGCTTTACTAATGTTTTTTTTTTTATTTGTGCATTGTGTAGATGCGTGATCTCTTCCAGATCTCAAATCCGGCATAAACTAGATTTTCAAAACTTTGGTATTGATTGCCTTCTTCCAACTGCCTATTCAGTCGTGTATTATATTTAGTTTTATAAATGAAGTATAAAAAGACATATATAAATAATTAAATTTCTTTATAGAAACTTACTTTTTGTAGCGTTGAAACTGAACAAAATATAACTACTTAGTTTGAACACCGCCGACACAAACATAAACGACCCTACTGATATTCGAATACCAGGATCTAATACTCTAATTCGTTCTTTAAATAAATATGTAAAGACATTTTCAAGAATTGACAGTCAAAAATTTGAAATTTGGCACGGGTTTTGATCAAAATCCATATAAATATTAATTCAGAATTTACATTGTTTTCTTTATTTGATAATGTCAGGCACAAATTCTAGTTATTACAGCACACATTATTGATAATTATCATCTTGTCAAAATTGCACATGGTGTTAGGTTCTTGTACAGAAGTTATTTTTAAAAAATCTGGAACATTTTTAAGACAAAAAGTCTGATTTTAGAACCAAAGTTTAGTATGAAGTTAGCACAGATTATCGAGACTACCTTCAGACAATTCACATATATTCGTATTTTTGACAATAGTTCTTGGTATTTCTCGGCAATTAAAATATGAAAGGTATTTGTCAAGTGGTCGCAGGAAAACTGTTTGAAATTTCTGATAACATTGAACAGTATGAATTCATATTTCAATGGCATTAATAGCACAATTCGGCACGAAAATGACATTGTAGATGAATACAGATAAGTTCATTAACGCATCAGGACAGAGTTCACTGATGTTTCAAGTAATTATCAGATATATTTAGGGAACTACATGAAGAGTGCATTTCTAGGCATAACATATATTTCCAGATTCCATTTAACATATAACTGAAAACACATTGTTTTTCATTGCTTGCAAAGAAAATTACATCATCACTTTAGATGGATGAAATTTGACCTAAAATTTCGCCAGACGCTGAAGCCTATTCGCTAGCAGGTACCTGAGTTGAAGGCAGGTACTTGGAAATTGAGTAGTAAATTGGGTTGGAGCAAAGAGGGTTACCTCATTATGAACGGAAAGTTATGTGAAATCGAAAATAATAAGATTTTCATATACAATGTGACTGTCCGCGGTGGGCAATGATTAGAGCACTTACCTCTGGCGCTTGAGGTCATAGGTTCAAAACCGTGCTCGTGCCATGTGGTTTTTGTGGTGGACAAACACCGTGCGCGTGGGTTTTCTCGGAGTTCTCCTGTTTCTTCCCACGTTCTTCATTCCACCAATCACCTTATCATCATCCTTCCGGCCTGATCCAAAGTTGTCTAAAAGCCTTAAGATTAAATTCAAATTATTGCAGGGTGGTTGCGTAATATACCGACACACTATGAGGGATGATAGTATTGTACATTGTACATGAAAAAAAAAACACACTTAGTAACCGGGTTGGAAATTCCGTGACATTTCAAAGCGACATGCTGCAGAAAGCATGATAAAAAGAACCTTAGAGCTTCGTATTTCCAATAGCGCTAATAGCAGAGCTGACGAAGCATGCTATCGTCAAAGAACTAAAACCTGCTCTGTACAAAAGTGCTTTTCCAAAATTGGACAATTGTTGTCATAAACCAAGGGAGTTCATGTTGTGATTTTCAGAGGGGGTGGGGTGGGTCAGAATAAAGGGAATTTTTTTTCAATAATTTACTAAAAATTATCAACAGGTTAATCACGACAGTATGTACTAAATTAAGGGCGAAAGAAACTTAAAAGGATCCATATCATGAAGCACATTAAACCTACTTTAAAGTATACGGGAAGTTGATTGGGAATGCTTAAAGATTCCTAATGAGCATTTAAAGATTAGGAAGTAAACTTTATGATATTTTTTTATGAAATATTTGTCAAATGTTTCCTCTCCAAAAGAAACTCTGTCCCGAAGTATCAGCGCTGGTTACTAAAGACATTACTAGGAAACTCATGATTAAAATAATTTATCATATAAAGACTTTATACAAAATTGAAATTTCAAAACCATACTATCAGGAACTTGTTCGATTACATAGGGAAATCAAGAATGATATAAAAATAGCATATAAGATCTTTATATCAAATTCTTAAAATAATATCAATAATGATTCAGGTCAACTGTGGAAATTTATTAAAAGCAAAACAAAACATCTTCCCTACATATATTAAAATTTGAAGGTCGGGATTTGTGTAACCATGAATAGCTAGCTAATATGTTTGAACAGCATATTCAATCAGTACTTGTATCCTTTCCTCAGCAGTTCAGTAATTCTGATAGTCATTCTAAGGAATACGAAGAAATTGGAATACTGTCTATTGACCAAATACACTTGAATGAAGTAGAAAAGGCTATTAAGAATCTAAAATTCAAAACTACAGTTCGATCTGATGGCATACCCTCTTATATAGTCATAGGATGTATTGATATATTTAAATATCCCCTATTGATTGCGCTCAACTTGGCACTAAATACATTTATTTTCCCTTAGGAATGGAAATAGGCTTTAGTTTGTCCTATATCTTAAAAAAAAAAAAACAGACGAGAAAGTATCAATCACAGGTCTTTATCAATCTTACCAGTCCTCGCAAAAGTCTTTGAACAGATTGTATATCAAGTAGTTATTAATCGTGTGAAGCCAGTTACTTCAACTAAACAACATGGATTTGTTTCACAAACATTCACGGTAACAAACCTTGCAAATGTTGTAGATTTTACTGCAAACTCTTTGGACGAAAAAATCAAGTAGATGTGATCTATATTGACTTTGAAAAGGCGATTGACAGAGTTAATCACAATGTATTACTAGATAAATTAAATCACTACCATCTCTTTCCATCCTTCATTAGCTTCATGTGCTCTTATCTAACTATTCGCAGACCGTCTGTTGTGTTTAAGGAATACGAATCTGATGAATACACAGCACTGTCAGAAGTCCCGCAAGGCTCGAATCTTGGGCCGTTGTTATTCCTCTTGTTCATTAGTGACTTGTCGGAATTCATACCGGATGATAAAAAAGTGTTATTTGCGGATGACCTCAATTATTATGCTAAAATTAATTTCATGCAAGATGCCATAAAACTACTGCATAGTTTAGACAACTTTACTAACTGGCGAGCTATCAATCAAATTTTAGTCAATACGAAGTTTTATCATTAAGTAGAAATAAAACAATTTAACGATTTAATTAGTAAATTCATAAGTAAGCCCGACATACTTAAAGATCTTGGTGTCACGTTTGATATGAAACACATAACAAATATTACAAATGCAGCTTTTAAAATGCTAGGATTTGTTATAACGATGGGAAGAAAGTATAATGAAGTTTCTAGATTACAGAAAATATACTTTGCTTATATTCATGAGCAAAGGCTTAGCACTTCTGATATACTATTTCTTATGAAAATGAAGATTAGAAAAGGTAAGGGAACGCTTGGAGAAGGGGGCTAGAAAAGTAAGGGTACGCTTGCACCTAGTGCGGATGATTGCCTTTTGAAAGTGAAGGCAATAAGCTTCCATTAATAAAAAAAGTAGGCGTACGGCAATTCCAAAAGGAAAAATTAAGGGTACGGCGTGCTTCCTCGTGTCCCTCAATTCGAACATTGAGGAAAATAATTCAAAATGACTTAGACTGCACAGACTTAGTATTGTTGTTATAGTTTCGTGTTATTAAAAACTTCCGTAGACAAGACTGGTGTCTTCCACTGCAAAAGACAAGGATAATGAAGAGGTCACCAATCTGGAGAGTATCTACTACCTTCAATGAAATGTGTAGAACTTGCATCGAATTGCATATAGTCATATATCTTACAAAGCATTTAGAAATATTATAATAAACATGTCTGTAAATTACCATTGTAAATACTGACAATACTGTGCTATAATGCCTATTGAATTGACAATAAATAAATAAATAAAATAAAAATAAATAAAAATGAAAACTAAAATATAGAAAGAACATATAATCATTATATTTTTATTTTCTGTCTTGCAAAGTATAATTTTATCCGGCTAGGGGGCGCCGAGCGCCCCCTTTTCTATCCTGATGGGCTCTACGTAGAAGATATTTAGAATTTTTTTTAATGTATAGGCTGGTCGAAATGAGCATAAGGAAGCAGGTGTAAAACAAATGATGAAACCAGTAGCGTAATTAGACTTTTAAAGCCCTTGTCCAAGAACCCTTTAAGTAGCATCTCCTATATGCCAACTTCACTCACCAACAGTGCAAAACGGTGGTGTAAGATTTCTAAAACGGAGATTCTCTCCAGAGTGCGAGAAAATTCCCGTCCAAATATAAAAATTCCCTCCGTTTTACCAACTCGGAAAAAGTTTTAAACACAAAATTTGAGACGACTTCTCTTGTGTTAATTTCGTTTGCAAATAACTCATTTTCAGGAATCTATTCATTTTCAGGCCTCTGGAACCCATACAACGCGGGCTCTCGTGGTATTGGAATTATATCCCTGGTTGAAACGTGGCAACGTTGTAACGCCAATGATTAAGTTAATTTTGAAAACCGAGGCACTCGGTGTTCTACGTGTGGTGGAAGCTGAAACAACGTAATCCTGACTACCCTGCAATGAGGTTCCTTTGCAGCACAAACGAATGACATAAATATATTAGGGTCAGATCTACAATCGACCGCTAAACTTCTAGTCAGCGCTAAATTCAGGCCAATTCTCGTATTGCGTAGACTCTCATTGGCCAAAATCAGACTTGGCCTCAACTTAGCGCTGAATAGAAGTTTAGCTATCGATTGTAGAACTGACCTTTAGTTTTATAATCTATCTTGGTGCCGGAGCTCGCATTAAATTGTAAACTCCTTTGCTTTCGCACAATCCAAGAACAATGTTCCTTTAGTTCATCATAGTTGAAGTATTTTAACATTTGTAACACTTTTAACATCGTTATAATAATTTTTTTGTTAATGTTAGGTATGGGACACTTACAAGTAAACCAAACCTATCAATGGTTCAGAGCGTGCTTTTGACATGACTTGGCAGAGAAGATAAAGACATCAGAAAACGTGTGACAGGTACGATTAAAAGTGGTTTCGTCCATAAAGACGGGCACAGTTGCGAAAGATCTGATTCATAAGGATACGTGCTAGTACCTGTAGTATGATCTGTCTAAGAACGTACGTTTAGTTGAAAAACGCGTACACGAAAGGAAACCAGATACACATTAATGGATAGTGGTGGAATGCACTATCAGTTAGAGGATATTCTTATGATTGCCGCAGTCTTGAAACTTCACTGATATTTTCTAAATAGAAAGAATTCAATAGGGTGTTGTGCAATGTATTAATCTGGGCTAAAATTTCCACAGAAGCACATTCATGAAGTATTTTTTTTTTAGTTTATTTGTGTGAAAGATAATGAGAGGTGACATAATTATTAAGTGTAGTTAATTTAAAAGTATGGAAATGCTTTGTTCTTTTTGACAGTAAAAGAAGAAAACACACATTCTGATACTAATGACACCCACCCGTTCTGAGCACTCCTTCTCGTACGTATGAGTATGCAGTGAATATCGGTGAGTGTCATTTCTTATTCTATTTCATAAAGAACAGAATATTTGAACGCTTTTGAGACAACTACGCATAATAATGTCACATCTCATTAACTTTCAGAAAAATAAACTTATGGCAAAGTCGATTTCGCCAAAGTACTTCTGTTTAAATTCAAGATGGCAAATTCAAGATTGTCCATTCCACCCAGTATCCATTAATATGTGTTTGGTTTCAATTCTTCTAAGTGTGTTAAAAATAAACGTGTGTTTTCAGACAGATCACACTGTAAGTACCTATTCTTATCAGGTTTTCGCCACTGCACCAGTATTCATGGACAAAATTACTATTTAATGTTCTTTTGGTTCGTGCCAAGTTTGGTTAAAAAAAAAAAAAAAAAAATCGGTAGGCCTACAGGTTGAGGTAGATCTCGAAGTATTTTTTTATTTTCAAAACATTAAATCTCGTCTTATATGAGTGCTATCGAGAAACTGTTTATTGATTTGTAGATTATTCATCAAGAGCTGTTCAACGATACCCCACAAGACGTGTATATATATATATATATATATATATATATATATACACTCGCTTTGTTTCGCTGGGAGTGTTGCTCCAGACCCCCGTAGGGGGTTCGTCCCCAACTTCAGTGCTTTTGACAGGATGCGCCTCCTTTATCTTAACCAAAATCTCCCTGCAGCACTACACTACCACGGGGTGCTGCGCCCCCAGAGGGGAGGTTTTCCCCATTTATTATAACCTACACTTGGTCATACGCCTTCAAAGAAAATTTCGTTTCTCTACTTTCAATGATTTGGAAATTGGGTTTTTGGTGTGTCCATTTTGGATCCAAGTTGACGACTTTTTGAAAGTTTTCTTATATTGTCGTGACCTACTTGTGATAGTACACCTTAAAGTAAAATTTCATTTATCCAGGTCAAACGGTATGCGAAATGGAATTTTTGGCGGCCATTTTGAATCCAAGATGGCGACTTTCCCTAAATGTTGTAATATTTCCCTAAACTACTTGTCATAATGCAACTTTATGCCAAATTTCGTATCTCTAGCTCAAACGGTGTGGAAAATGGATTTTTAGGTCCACCATTTTGGATCCAAGATGGCGTCTTAGGATACATCATGTAATATTTTAGTAACATACAAATGCTAATGTACCGTGTTACCAAATTTGATATTTCTAGCTGCAGCCGCTTAGGCTGTGTATTCTATACAACAATGGGTTCGGCTGCCATTTTGGATCCAAGATGGCAACTTTTTCAACATTTCGTAATATTTTCTTGAACTACTATTGACAATACACCTTTATGCCAAATTTCGTATCTCTAGCTCAAACGATATGTAAAATAGATTTCCTGCTTCCGCCATTTTGGATCCAAGATGGCGCCTTTGAACTCATTACGTAACATTTTCGTAGTCAAACAGTGATGATGTACTTTTATGCCAAATTTGATTTCAATTGCCTCAGCGGTTTAGGCTGTGTATTCTATACAACAATGGGTTCGGCGGCCATTTTGGATCCAAGATGGCGACCGATTTTGCTCATTAACGAACTTAACCTAGCTATTAAGCCTAGAAACAACATATAAAAATTTGGTTCAAATATCTTTAAAATTATGGCCGCTAGCGTGTTAATATATAAATATTAAATATATACTTTGATATCGTACCGATCTCAATAGGTAGATTTTTCTTCGAAATCTACCTAAAAAGTACACTAAATCATCGATAGGGTTACTTTTTAGGTCCTAAACTATTTTATTCCTTGCTCCCTATTTGAAAAATAATTAATTAATTTTCACAAATCACACCAACCTAATCATTCTAACCCGAATTTTCTAAACCGCAAAATATCTTAATTTGGACGCGAAAAAAAAAACTGGTTGAATGTATTATTTTAGGTCTTATGATGATATTTAGCACAGAAAATGGAATAAATATTTCAAACGGAAGAGAGAACATTTATACAATTTCCTCTCGGTGGCGAATGTTTACCGCAATAGTAGAAGCGGATAACTTGGACAGTTACCCAGACAGCACCCAAACTTGTAGTAAGTTTATACGAGGTTTGACATTACAATTTTGCACAAAGTTAGGCATTTAAACTTGCTGCAATCTTGCAGCAAACTTGCTAATTGACACATGCAAAATGCCAATATGCAGTGAGTTTACTGTGCTATCTGGGTAGTTACATCTTTCGAGCTCGAAGTGACCATGAGGTTAGGACGCTCGGTTTCGTGCGCGTAGTCACGAATTTAATTCCCGCCGGGGTCTCTTGAACGGGGTGGTTCGGACCCCATTTTATCAAAAACAGCAGGTCGGTTAGAAGGTCATCAGCTCGTTTAGGACGTTAATAACAATTCAATCAGTTACCCTTTCCTGCTCAGAAGTAAAAACCAGGACCTATAGGTGAAGCTGTCCCAGTGAAGCTGAAGAAGTACTTTAAAGGAATCCAGAGTTTGATGAAAGGGAAATAGCGTGCCCAGTCCTGAAGGGGAGAAAACGTTACCAACAGATTTCCTTGAGAACCAGAAACCGTAGAACTAGTGAACTATCAATAAGTTACATCTTATGACGTATGTGTCTGCGTACACATGTCCTCATAAATCAATAGAAATAATTTTACAGCAGAGAATTTAGTTTAGTCTTATAATCAAGAACAGAGAAGATTTCTTTTAATATTGAATTTTCATTAACTAACAACTTGTTTGAGATCTATGTCTAGGTCAGTGAAAATTAAGTTACCTGGTCTACTGAAGCTGAAAACGGCCAGTCTTCGTGTTGACAACGAGAAGGTATATCCATGGAATGACGAAAATCAAATTTCGATGCTATTTGGCGATGAGCTATTGGTTTCTTGAGGTCTTCCTCACTACTATTGGGGTAATCTTTCGCTTCTCGACGTTGATTGCCTTGAATGAAATGATCTGAATCAATTACATTAATCAATATGAATGTTGAAAATGCTAGAACTGTGCAAGTCCAAATCCCCATTTTGGTGATTACTGGTACACAAAATGCTGTAGTCTCAGCTCGAGTACAATCGAATTATGACGAATATTGACTGACTGCCTTTATATTTGAGGATTATCTTGTATTTGTTTCTAGACATTGTTGCCCTCTTGACCTAATAGTATTTCATTCCCTGTTCAACGGAATAATCTCGTCAGTAAACAAACGTTTACAGCGTTAAAATTGATAAGAAAGTTTGAACATCCTAATTAGCTCAAACGTGGTTATCATTAGGGAAGCATTTAGAGAGTTTGAGATTAGAGAGAAACACGTGCTACACAAATCAATAAGACTTCACTAACGAAATAAACAAATCATTTAAATATGATATTAAAAAAACAAAACAAATACTTGTAGCTGAATTTACAGGGTGAGAATGTTTCTTAAATAAAAACATTTAATGAAAGATTGCTAAGTTGAAATCTCTAGTCCTTTTAAGACCTTGTATTAGCGAGCACAGAACTTCGGCATGGCCACGGCGTTAGCGCGCTCGCTTTGTGTGCTCGTGATCACAGATTCATTTCCTGCTGGGATCTGTTCAACCTAGTTGTTCGGAACCCACTTTGCCAGAAATTGTAAGTCCTGTTCTTAGAAGCTCACCAGCTCATTTAGGACTTTAATATAAATTCAGCTAATTTGCGACTACACCTGACTACAGATTTGTTGGGGTTGTTCGTAGATTCTGTTCTATAATACAGGCTATTAAACATAGATACTTTATTTTAGGGCGTATATGAAACGCCAGTTGAGGTTTCTTTCGGGCTATTTTTAATATTCTTTTGTTACTACCTTAGTTTACAATTTATTCTTCATCATCACTATAAGTTTTCTGCCAAGAGCGGAAGATCCTTGAAAGCAAGTTGTCATCTCTCTTTATTCTGATTCATTTTCGTCTAACAAGCCAACATATAGATGGAGCACATAAAAAGTGTTTTTTTTTCCTTTCGTTATGCTTGTTATGTCAAAGTATGTGACCATGCAAATTTTATTGACTCGAGCGCAATAGCTTTGGGGGATATTGATATAAAAGTCATATTCTTGTTTGTGTAGAGTGATCAAAATATGTGGATATATTGTTATGCTTTTAAATTGGTGAATGGAATGGAAAGCAAATACACCGTAATGCGTACTGGGTCGAAGGTGCTATGAGTTGAAGAGTATGTTCTTTATAGCCGTCATCTTGAGATCCGTCATTTTAAATTTTCGCAAAATTCAGGAGTTTTGACGATGAAGTGCTATCAGTAGTTTGTGCAGAGAACACTTTATTGCTACTAGACAGTTGAGGACTATTCAAAGATTTGAACTTCATTCCAAGTCCAAGGTAAGACTTTCTGTGCAAATAATTCCCCCAAAATGTACCCTTTTTTTCAACCAATATACATTTGTGCGTTTCGTCAATGCAAAAGCTTTGTTAAGCATTTCTTCGAATTCGTGCACATTGTTCACCCTGATTTTCAGTTCATTGCTCGAAATAATATAGTGATCAAGCTTCAATAAATGGTACTCAACGAGTTGTCCGCACCACCCTTTGATAATATAGTAGGTCTACAGCATTCACAAGTCTGGTTATGTTAATCATCGCACTGTCAGCTACGAAATTCTTGTAACGTACTGTTTCCAGCCCACTCCGAGCGCGTGTGTCTTGTTTGAAAGATATTCGTTTATTCGGTGTCCTTGGTGTCAGTTCTATTTTTGTTTTTGTTGTTTCATGTTCACTAACGTTCTTGTGTGTCATCATTATCATCATAAAGAGTAATTGTTATGTTACCACATCACATCATTCACAGATTATGCTTTTTTACTTGCAAACGTGCCTTTGTTACTTCCTTCTTTTATGTTTGAACATGGTGGTTCGCAGTGCTCATAGTAGTTGCTATAGTTTAATACATATAAAACTGTTCAGCATTCGAACATTCTCGTTTTGTTCTTTGCTCGTATCTCTTTAACACTAAGTTTGTTTATTTTGGGATTTGAAATTCTCTTCATTTGATAGTAATCACGGGATTCATAGAACTCAATTTTGCAAACTGTGATTCCAAATAACAAACTGTGATTACAGAATTCCAAATAACAAACTGTGATTACAGAATTCCAAATAACAAAATCAGCCGACATACTGCAAGTTGGAGAATACACCTTATCTCGGTTTTCCAACACTGACCACCTTCGTCACTCTTAATATTTATGATACTAATGCAAACCAACTCCCAAACGACTCAAATTTTTACTTTAATGCATTGTTTCTGATTTATCGTGAAATATTCATTTTATTTTCCAGTATCAGCAGTGTTTCGCCTCAAAGTTGGAAAACCTGTATTATTTGCTGATTCTTTTACAGATCCACATTAATTTATTAGTTTGGACTACCAAGAATAGTCCCTCCGTAATTTTCGGATGGGAACATGTTTTAAGCTATTCAAGGTCAAAGTCAAAGGAGTATCAATATATTGTTACCCGAAAATAGACTTGTGGAAAGCGTATTGCAATATCTTTCAACTACAATTTATTTGATCTTTCTACGCAAAATAGAGGAAGAGTTACATTAACTTGTAGGTATCTAAGGAACTTGAACATGGCAACTTCGGTGCAATTTGACCTTGACTAATTTTAGAATTAAAAGATATCGGGGATTTAACAATTGTCACGGTGACTAAGTTCTATTAACATATCCAATTTCCCGATTTTCATGCAATTCTGAGATTGTTTGGTTGAAAAAAAGATTGTAACTGTCTTGATACGGCATGGAATGTGTCTTCTGCTTCATACAATTTTTGATTTGATTTTTACTTATATCTCCTTGATGCTTTGAGTGCTTGTATCACGCGTTAATGTTAATTGCGCCCGGAAATGTGCTTGTGCCAGATTATCATCTCGGTAGTGTTTCTGGTAAGTGTAGCTTCATTCAGCGTGTTCTAATATCATTCTAGCTCGAAATATGAGTTAATATACTGGAACCTATGTGAAATGAAAACCTGATTCTATTTATTTACCAGGTTGAACAATTAATACTTTATACACCAAGTGCCTAACTTAATTAAAGTTTCTTGCCCTACCAGAAAATATCCCACCAACAATCGTTCTACGCTTAGAATTAAATATTGAACATAAATTCTAAACAATTCCGATTGTTTTTAATGACATTTTCAAGGTAATAAATATATTACTAAATATAAGCTCTAGTAGTTTCTATAGAATAACATAGTATGATATAAAACCGTGTTCCCTGGGAAGTAACACTGAACAGAACTACATATGTTTCGTATTTCGCTTCACATTTCATGATTTGCACAAACGCGGTATGCTGTAGTGCAATCTCGTTTTCACTCTTCGTCGATCTGTCGTCAGATTGAATGTTCTTTCAAGTGTCCTGAACGTCTGCTGCCTGCAACGTATTTGAATGGCTACCTGGAGGGACGACCTGGTTAATCTTCCGTAACTATACCCAGGCCCTGTCATTGTACTCTGCATTGCATGAAAATACATGAGCAATCCAGAGTCATGTTTATAGTGAGAAGAAATAATGAACTTTATAAAGACATACCTTTCTTAAACAATTTATATTGAAAAGTAAAAACAAAAAAAATGTTTACGCATGAACAAAAGGAAAAGCATGCGGCGCGTCAAATCAAGAATTTATAAAGTGAATCTATATGAGAGATCGCCCCATGCTTTCCTTTTTGTTCATGCATAAGCATTTTTCTTTTCACTTTTCAGCACGAAATGTTTAAGAAAAGTGTGGGTTTAAAAAGTTTTTTATTATTTTGTTTGAGTTATTTCGGCGTTCGGATACATTTTCTAAGCTAGATGTTTTGAGACCCAAATCCTAAAGTGTTCTGCAACCAGTCAAACCTAGGTAAGTTGCAGGCTAGTATTTATTTTACGATAAAGAAGTACATATTAAAAAAACATATATTAACATAATTGTGCTCTTAAAATACGAGATATAAAATTGTGCTCGTATATAGAAATATGTGAAAGTAACAATGGAAGATTGTATTGTCACTCTACTTACGTCGCTATGCAAAATTACATCATTGTATGACCTTGGGAAATGAGTTAAATTAACGTTCTAAGAATTGAGGACAACACAAACCATTGTGAACTAAAGAAAAGAATGTAAAAAATATAAAATTTTCTCCAGATGTCAGGTACATGTTTCTCCTTATGACATACTTATAATAATGGTATAATTTTTAATACAGTAGATGGTGTATGCATCAGAGCCCTGCAAACCCAGGCCCGAAGACGGCCCGGCCCGGCCCGGCTGGATCTGTATTCTTTGACCGGCCCTACCAGGCCCGAATCTTGAGCCGGGCACAAACGGGCCGTCACAAACGAGCCGGGCTGTAAACGGGCCGGGCCGGACAGGGCACAAACGGGCAGGGCTTTCCCGGCTTCAGAACAACCAAGTCTGATAATTCAATTTAATGCTTCAATATTCAATGGAAAATGACAGATGTGTCTTCATAACATTGCAGTTTCTATTTTCCTTTCTCGAATGGGAAAATCGTGTGAAAGGTTACCCAAGGGTTTCTTTCTATATCTCCATTCTATATGTCTATTTGTTATCAGTGGTTGTTCTGTCCATACATCATGTGGTAGTAATAGTAGTAGTATTAGCACTAGTAGTAGTAGTAGTAATAATAGTAGTTTTAGCAGTATTATTATTAGTAGTAGTAAAAGCAATAGTCATAATAGTAGTAGCAGCAGTAGTAGTAATAGTAGTAGTAGTAGTAGTATTAGCAGTAGTATTAGCAGCAGTAGTGGATGCAACTTCCAATACAAAATAAACTGTTGATAACGTATCACGTGATATAGATTCCGGATACGGCCATCTTGGCCAAATTAGCAAATTTCGATTTCCGCATTGAAATCCACAAGGAAACGATAATGTAGTCAGCATGACAAGCGAAGCTTGAAATTCGAGTCGAACAATCCTCAACGTGTCACGTGATATAGTTTCCGGTAGTCATATTAGCAGATAGTTTCATTTATGACCATAATTTATGAGCTTAATGCATAATGTATCTAATTCCTATATAATCCCATGTTAAAAATTAACGATTTTTAGAAAATGTTTTCTTATTTAGAGATGATATACACATCAAAGGACTTCAGATTCGTGTTTGCCATATCGAGTTTGGGAAAAAGCAGGTTGCAGATGGACGATTAAACGAACTGGAAGCTCTCCAGGACGCCATTTTGAATATTTTGAGACAAATAAAAATATCTGCTAGAAAAGTGGAACAAACGGCATTTCGCTCAGAATGACACACCGAGAAAAATAGCTATCTCGGATTTTCCATAATACACGTCATCACTTAGTTGCGGCAGCCATTTTGTGAATAATTTATATTTTAATATCTCGTGTTATAATTGTCTTATCAAGATGTATTAAACGTTATCTTAGTCTGGAATGCATCCTAAAGAAGAAAATTCCAATCAGAATACCAGAAATCTACCTATTGAGATCGGTACAATATATATATATATCGCCATCTTGGATCCAAATTGGCCGCCGAACCCATCGTTGTTTAGAATACACAGCCTAAACCGCTGGGGTTATTGAAATAAAATTTTGCATAAATTTACAACATCACTGTTTGATTACGAAAATGTTACCTAGTTAATCCGAAGACACCATCTTGGATCCAAAATGGCGGAAGCAAGAAATCTATTTTCCATATCGTTTGAGCTAGAGATACGAAATTTGGCATAAAGGTGTATTGTCACTAGTAGTTCAAGCAAATATTACCAAATGTTGAAAAAGTATCCATCTTGGATCGAAATTGGCCGTCGAACCCATTGTTGTATAGAATACACAACCAAAACAGCTACAGCTAGGAATATCAAATTTGGTAACAAGGTACATTATCACTTGTATGTTACTAAAATACTACATGATGTATCCAAAGACGCCATTTTTCTGGCGACCATTTTGGATCCAAGATGGTGACTTTTCCCAAATGTTTCAATATTTGCCTAAACTACTCGTCATAATGCACATTTATACCAAATTTCATATCTATAGCTCAAACGATGTGGAAAATGGATTTTTATGTCCGCCATTTTAGATCCAAGATGGCGTCTTTGGATACATCATGTAATATTTTAGTAACATACAAGTGATAATGTACCTTGTTACCAAATTTGATATTCCTAGTTGTAGCTGTTTTGGTTGTGTATTCTATACAACAATGGGTTTGGCGGCCAATTTCGATCGAAGATGGATACTTTTTCAACATTTGGTAATATTTTCTTGAACTACTAGTGACAATACACCTTCATGCCAAATTTCGTATCTCTAGCTCAAACGATATGGAAAATAGATTTCTTGCTTCCGCCATTTTGGATCCAAGATGGTGTCTTCGAATTAACTATTTAACATTTTCGTAATCAAACAGTGATGTTGTAAATTTATGCAAAATTTGATTTCAATAACCCCAGCGGTTTAGGCTGTGTATTCTATACAACGATGGGTTCGGCGGCCATTTTGGATCCAAGATGGCGACCGATTTTGTTCATTAAGCCTAGAAACAACATATGAAAACTTGGTTCAAATATCTTTAAAATTATGGTCTCTAGCGTGTAAATAT
>JAGDQP010000087.1:9414-28420 GCA_022664845.1 Lepisma saccharinum
TGTGTGTGTGTGTGTGTGTGTGTGTGTGTGTGTGTGTGTGTGTGTAGGTGTGTGTGTGTGTGTATGTTACTAATGAATCGAGGAACTCCATGCAAGAGCTCTGATGGTATTAACTCATTCATCTATATTACAGAATATGCAGTTCTGTTGCGTCAAATGTTTTATTTCAGCAGTAACTTTTGTTTCTATTCAACACTGTGTAACCCCTGAGTTAAGACCACTGCATAAAAAGTTCTAACGACCTGCTGATCCCGTGAATTTGAGAATGTTCAATTTGCTGACCCACATACCTTAGAAAATGGATCAGTGTTTCAGTAGGTAGTATTTGTAAGCGTGATTGGGAAAAGAAAGATCTGCTTGACTTTCGTAAAAGATAGATTGTGGAAGCACCAAGGGAAGAGTCTCCATCATAAACAACCGTAACTGTATATTATTCGAAAGAACCTTTCGGTAGGATGTGGCGCTCTCTTCGCCCAGTCCGTTTTACTGGCTGTAATCAGCCCTGGCAGCTGCCAACATCGTTGTAGCCCATGGGAAGTCCAACAGCAGGGCCAGAATGCTTCTCTGTTGAGAATTCTACTTCCCACTTGCATAGGGGAATGGCAATCTCATCGCAGGCCTACAAGCTGCAGCTTGATGCAAAAACATCACTTAGCCCGAGCAGCAGACCATCGCTGCTCGTAATGGAATGGGGAATTGGCGATCCCAACGTCCAACCAGCTTATTCTGGATGAAATCAACCGACAACGGAGTAGGGAATTGGCGACCCTATCGTCCAGACGGCTTTTGCTGGCTACAATAAACCTTAGCAGCTAAAACATCCACGCTCCTGCTCGAAAGGAGGACCAACGGAGAGGATTTCATTTAATTTCACTTCATTTTTCATCCACGACTTCATTATTCCATCTCCTCTTTTGCGACTAATGCCTACAAGCAAAAACAAAAAAGATGATAGGATGTATTTGCATTGACGTTGGCCCCTGGGGTCAGAGACTATGGGGTGGAAGCACTGGATAGCGTCTAGTTCTTAACGGCAGATCTTAAATGGTCTAGATCGTTGAGGCTGGGAAAGGCGCCACTAGGGAGCTACTCAGACCTTTGACCTCGCCAGCACTTTGGCCGAGTGAGTATCTCAAGTATCTATCAATAGGGAGTGCAAGTGATTTCGACGCCAAACCATTTTACTTCGCCTCGATTTCCAGGTTGCTGACAAGTTTGATGAGGGTAGGACCCGGGAGCCTCATTGACTCCTTCGAATGAAGACGGAGAAGTGTGGGCATTTACCGCTTTCATTCACCATGGATCCACCACATCTTAACAACAACAACTCGCCTTCGTGGACAGACAAGGAGAAGAAGAACAAGAGACAGAATGAAGAGAAAGTCACTGAAGATAACAGTAAAAAGGCGCATCTAGTTAACAAATCAACCAATGACAACGTAGAGAATAAAACAATAGAGAAGCAGGCAAGTATCGTACCGAATATCACACGATATCTTGTGAATAAAGTAAAGAATGAAGCAGAAAATCCAGGTGGTTTGAAGGGATTATCCCCTTTCGTTATACATAAACCACTTGATTACGTTGCATGCGAGCTTAAGCATGTTAAAAAGTTTCGCAATGGCACGTTGCTAGTGGATACGTCTAATAATAAACAAACAACTAATCTCCTGAAAATGAAGTCCCTATTACCATTCGAAGCTCAAGTTAAACCACACCATCAACTGAATTATAGGCAGGGCGTAATATCTTCTTGAGACCTCGAAGAAGTCCCTGAAGAAGGAATTAAGAATGAACTCGCCAGCCAATGTGTAGTCAACGTTAGATGAATAAAACAAGAAAGAGTGGCGAACTTCAACCCACTAGGTCTCTAGATTTGACGTTTGCCATGCCATAGCTTCCTACAGATGTGAAGGCAGCTTCCTATTACTTTCCTGTCCGTCCTTATATCCTTATATGGTGCGGATTCTTGCACCTCATTGAAACCTCAGTATGTTAATTGCAAGGGCGACCACACGGCCTGATCTAATTTTTAAGAAGGTAAAACAAATTCGGGAGCTGATGGTTCCAGTTAAAGTATCTGCTGGTGATGTAAAGCAGTAAGAGATTCTCAACACACCATTCCATCCGGTGCGTTTTCAACAGTAGCAGCAAGACTACCAGTTAAAACTGTCTAGGTTGGAAGCCAGACAGTTGATGTGACAACTCAAACTGAGGGACCTCAAGCTGACAAATCTCCTAAAAATCACCAAGCTTCACCAATTCATCAAGTTACGCCTACGCACAGTGACAGACAAATAGCCCTTGTGCAGTTTTCTGGAACTCCACGGACTGTGCCTACCGTTGGTCAACGTAATATTTCAAGAGCTAAAAGTATGTCCCAACTAGCGTCGAGTATCAAACGGCTGACTCAACTAGCTCATCAATAGTTCCACCTGCACTGAACGAGTCGTGATCGTCCCTAACCTCAAATATGATGGAGGATGATCTGATTGACTCGGAATGTACTCTAGTCGGAAAGGGAGGGAAATTAGAATCTAGACTTAGAAGGTAATGTTCTTTCTTGATGTTCATCCCAATGGCTATGCTCGAATGGAATCTTAATGAATTTCGTTCCCACTATAAAGAACTGCAAGTCTTGTAATCAGATATTTCACCTGTTATACTCTGCTTTCAAGAAACAAAGTTTAAAGCAACTGCATCTGTGATTTTGAAGAGCTCTACACGATATCGCACAGATTATCCAACTGATGTCCGTGCATGTGGCGGTGTTGAATTGATGCTGACATTCTCTACTGAACACCTGTCCACATTGCTACCAACCTACAAGCGGTTGCTCTTCCAGTCCGTCTTGAGCAACATGTTACAATCCTGAATTTGTACATAATAAGCGAACAAGACTTCACGTTCTTTGACCTTCAGAATCTCTTCCAGCCTATTATTTTAGTTGGAAATTGTAATTCGTATAATGTTATTTGGGGTAGTGTTTGTACAGATGTCCGCGGCAGAATAGTTGAAGATTTTGTTGACGCCTCGAACTTAGTTTTATTTAATACTGGTGCTAACACGCATTTTAGTTTGGAAAGTAGCACATGCTCAGCGATAGACTAGTCTCTCTGCAGTTCAATTCTTGCACCCATGCTTGTATGGCCTGTCTATGACGATCTGTGTGGTAGTGATTACTTTCCAGTAATTTTAGACTTTTTAAACTTTTATCAAGCACCACGAAAATTACCGCATTGTTTTCTGAAACGTTCTGACTGGAATAAATATGAAACTCGTATTCAACTAGTTGATCAAGGTGATTTGGCCCTGAATGGTTCGGTTGAGTACTTGAACAGTGAAATTTTACGTGCTGCCAGATGTTCCATCCCCCAGTCTGACCAAACGCCACGTCGGCGCTCTGTTCCCTGATGGAACCAAGAGCTCTCGACCTAACCGGGCGACGGTCCAGTCGCTTTTACAGGTGTTCAACCGATATCCTACAGTGGCGAATTTGAATGCAGTTCAACAGTGACAAGCTTCTATTCTACGTCTCATGAAACAAAATCGGCGTACATCTTTTTGTGAGTATGTATTTTCTATTAAATCACAAACCCCAATTTGAGACGTGTGGAATCGGGTCAGATGTTTCCGGATCGTACGAAAACACGCAAGTTTCATCACCTGTTACAATTTTCCCGAGAAAGTAGAGATCTGGCGTACCTTTTTTCGAACAATTCCCTGGCAACTGTCATGCGACATTCCTTCTGATCCACCGTCAATTTCTTTGACACGAATTTCGGAGACACATGTCTCATCTTCGGATCAGGTAAAAGAATTATATGGGCTAAACCACGAAAAATTCTTCTTCCGACACCTCGCCAACTGTCATTCTTCGATCACTTTCTGAATCATGTCTTCCGTCCTTTCTGAACTTTCATCGTCTTCTTACGATTTTCGACGATTTTTGAAGCAGAAAATCCACTTTTCCACGACACATTTCTTCATCGCAAATTCTCCACGAATGTGTTGAAGAACTTCAATGATCTCGAACGGAGAATTACCCCATTTATACATAAATTTCACAACCTCGCGTTGTTCGAATTGCGACATTATCACTTGTGTCTAGGGCTAGCGCGCGAGGAAACACTGTCTCTGTGCAATAAAAGAAACACCGAACCTGACCTTAAATAACCTCCAAGTGCCCTTGGTCACTACTTTTCTTAAATTTCGTGATGCGCATATACATAAAAAAGGAAAAAAAGCTAATTTTCTTGAAAAAGATAAATAAAAGTAACGAGGTCAGGGTTAGAACCCGGGACCTGTTGGTAAGTTTTCCAACACGTAGACCACCGCACCAAGTTACCAGTTTGGAGGTGGGTGCTTTTCGGCGGTACTAATAGTTGAAGAAGTTGGGAAGTAATTATCTTTTCAAGGAGTCCTGCTCGTGCGCGACAGTGGTTGGAGCTTCGGAAACTAGGCTTCCTCTAGACGCTAGTACATTATCACAACTACATTCCGCGCCATATGAACTGATACTTTATAGCTAGTAGACACATTACATCATCGTACCGTAGAAGGCAGCGACACATCGGAACAAGTTCAAACTAGCACAGACGTAAACAAACAGTCTACAGTTCCTACACTACATTGCTTGCGCTTTTCGTTCCTCGCCAGTAGATGGTATTCGTAAACTTTTTGACTGCCCGTAGTATACGCGGCAAGATTAAATACGGAACGTTAACTCTTTTGTATAAAAATGGTTCGATATTGCAATACAGTGTTCGATTTGTTATAAATTACGAAGGGGGAATACTAAAAGTAGTGGGAGCTGGTAAGTTTCAACATACGAACGGTTTGGGTAGAAATGCAAAGATTTTATCCCTGGTTGGGATGATATTCAGAATCAACAACCATGGATAAAATCCTCGCGTTCCAGGGGAAATCACCGGCATCACCCTGACAAATCGAATACTGCCGCAATATTTGCAACCTGTCCAATTTGAAAATTAACAAAAGCAACATTTTCTATGAATTTGAGTGCAGCCTATGTTCAAATACATTGTATACATAAAAATTACTTAGGAATAATAAAACTAATAAAGTAAACCGCTAAGATCATCTTCCATCTTTTCAAAATATTATAGTTACAAATATGCCTTACCGAGTAGGAGACCTAACCCTCCGGGTAGCAAACTCAAGCTAAACTAGCAAGATATACATGACTATGTTATTGGGTCTCATAATAATTAAAGCTTTAAAAGACGAAAGTAAATTTGAGGTATGTTTTAGACAATACATAAATGAACAATATGCAGTCTATATTATATAAGTCTTATAGATATAATAATAATAATAATATTGTTCTGACATGCTATTGGACTAACAAATTATTGAGATTAATCTACCGTTTCATCTTTGTAATATGTAAATACTTACTTAGTATGACTTTGTCTAATGATGGATCGCTCTTTATTCGCTTTTCAGATGGAAAGAAGTCGTGGTATTTACACGTTTCTGAAACAAATCAAAATAAAAACAAGTTAGTTTTACATACCGCTAAAGGCATATAAAATGTAAGTAACAAAACATAATTTGTAAGAAATACTTTCCATAAATATTAAAAAAAGGTCTTGTCTTACAAAACATAAGTTTTACACCAGGTGGAAGGAGAAATAGATCACTTCATAACTAAGTGGATATTTTGAAACAAATTCGTTACAAAAAAAATTTAAAATAACTTTTTAAAGACATACTTTTCTTAGACAATTGGTACTAAAATGTAAAAATATAATTTTATTTATGCATGACTAAAAGAAAAAGCATGTGGCGCGCTCTAATATACAGTCACTTTATAAATTCTTGAATTGGCGCTCCCCATGCTTTTCGTTTTAGTCATTCATAAACAATATTATAAATTTACTTTTTAGTACAAATTGTTTAAGAAAAATATGCCTTTAAAAAGATTTTTTATTTTTTGAGCTATTTCGGTGTTAGATACTTTTCTCAAGCTAATATGTTGTGAAATAAATCCTAAAGTGTTCTGCAACCAGTCGAAACACAACATATTTGCAGGTTAGTATTTAGTTTAGGATAAAGAAGTCCATATTAGAAGATAAAAATACATAAATATATAGAAATATATAAAAGTAGCAATTGAATATTGCACTGTTATCCGACTTACGTCGCTGTAAAAAATTTCATCATTGTATGACGTCGGGAAATGAAAAACGTTGCAAGACTTGAGGATACCACGAAGGATTAAGAATTTTAAAAAAAATAATGTAAAATATAATAATGTAAAAAGCAGTAGATTTGGAAGATCGTACCTGGAAAATTTAATTGAAAAATGTGTTTGAAACTATTGCAATAGGAATGTGGGTTGAATACAGTAATATACCAAACGGATTTTGATAGATTCGGTCGGTAGAATACTATCTAGTTCTGATGGTCTAGTAGAGAAGATTGGTACTTACGGATAAGAATAGATGATAAAGCAACATCGAAAGATTACAGACATCCCTCATAATTACAGATATTTCCAGTGATTTCCCCTCAGGTTCATAAGAAAAGTACCTAAAGTGACTGTGGTTGAGTTCTTTTCTTCTCATCCTTCATCCGCAGGATCATGTGCTTACTTAGATATGTTAACTTTACCACATACTCCGTTAAACACTGTTACAAATTTTGTCTACGTTGCTAAGAACTCACAGTAAAGTTCCCTAGAAGTTTCAGTATTTCATGTTGTTTTATTGAAAACAAGAAAAATTGCAGACTTCTCTTATGCTGAAAGAATGGATTCAGTTATCAGTTCTACACATGCGCAGAGTGAGAAAACGGTTTCTTATCGTAGCAGTGAACGCAATGCTGATCAAGTTTTTGCTACGACCGTCTTGACTGCTTCTCATTTTAAAAGAAATTAGAAATATTATCAGTAAATGGGAATTCCGATCCCAAGTTGAAAAATAAAAGCGTGACTAAAATGTGGCATAAGTCGTGGGATCAACTTAATTTATATCTTCAGACAATGCCCGTCTGACCTTCAACATTGTTTAGATCTGGTCATTGTTTTTGTCTAAATATTTAGTGCAGTCGGTAAGACAATAGACTTTTAACTAATCAACTAGTGTTCAAATCTCGCTCATGATCCACTTATTTATTTGTTTATTTGCTCCAAATATTCCTGAAAATTAAATGGCGCTGTTTTTAATTACCCAGTTTACTGCAACTGTCCCAGCAGCTATGGTTGCCTTTCCTTTTCCAGGAATGTTTCGATTTTTTTTAACAGTGCAGGATAACTCATGATCGATGTCATTGAAAGGCAAGAGTGTAAAGTAAAATAAAAAGTAAATAACAAACTCTAACAAGTAAGTGAGGAGTTAGTATAAGGGATTCATCAATACTTACTTTTCCACACTACAAATTTGCTTTATACACCACAAAGGCGACGTTGATTTTCGATGTGAAACCTGTTGCTGCCTCACTAATTTAGTTGTGTTTCCTTCCCATTGCTGTATTTTATGAATGTTAGTACATTCAAGTCGTATAAAAATAACTTTGAAGTAACATATATGATATTTTTAGAGACGTGGTTAGTTGAGAAAGTACAGTATTTTGTCATGTAAACATTGGTCTGAATTTCAAAATCATGTGCATTTTGAATCACGTTCCTTGCACGCAAATCATTTTGTTTTAAGAATAAGCTGACAAGGCAAAATGCAACAAAGCGCTAAGATGTCATAACAATTTCAGCTCTCTAACAGAGCCTTTCTCAGACTGAAACTAAAACTCGACCAAACTGTAAACAAAGATTAGTGTTATGAATTTAAGAGAGAGAAAAATGGGAGATTTATTTCTCATTTCCAACCAAAATAAACAAAACACTCCACACTTTGTCAATTAGGTTGTAAGCTATCAAAATCCATCAAATTAAAAAGTACACTAATGATAATACAATATAAAAAAAGGAAAATATGAAAAACAAAAGATATCACGTTTCAATTATCCTTTATGTTTACTTTCTTTCTCTTTGCAGTATCTCTCTCATTCCCCACTTACTTCAAGTCCACTTTTTTTAATGTTCTGTCAAACATAGTAGCGAGTAATAATTTTAAAATGAAACCATCATTTTTATTGTACTGTGAATGTGTAGAATATAATAAATGCATCCTTATCGAAGCGATCACGAAGCTCACACTGTACTGTAGTGTTCGGAAGTCAAAAGTCACAAAGTCAAAAGTTGGTGATCTAAAAATACCGACCAGTAAAGTGATAAAATCATAAATGTCTGTTTTTTCTTTAGAACATTTTCTATTCTGTATCGGACATTAAGAGTAGACAAAGCTTAATTATTTTTGTAAAAGAAAAGAGACAAGGGAAAAAATAAGAGGAAAAATCCAGGATAATCTCTTTCTCTGCTGGTGTTAGACCGGGGCGTGAACTATAAACCTACGGCTTCCATAACGCTCGCGTGCTTTCCGTGACTACATACACCCAGCAGAAAAGTCATTTTCCAGGATCTAAGCGTCAATCTAAGTTATGCCAATCTTACTCTAAAGCTATTGCGTGCTTCGAGATGGAAGTTACGAGCGATGTAGAAAAAAAAAAGAGATAGAAAAATAAAAGGAACGAAGTTTCTCGCTTGGAAATTTCAACCTCTGGAGAGTCATATTTTTAAATCTAAAGCAGTGAAACTTTACAGGTCCTCTTCTCCATTTATTGAACGAAACATGTTCTGCATTGCGGTTTCCTTCTTTCATTCCATGTTTTTTCCACATTCATTTAAATTTATTTCGTAATAGTTCCAAATATTGTTTACGGGGAGAATGTCCTTTTAATTACTATTAAAAACAAATAGCACATATACGCATCCTCTCACTCACATGAACGCACACAAACACAAGAACGTCAATATGAACCAATGGTAGTTCCCGACTGTCTTCCATCGGATGAAATTAAAGTTGGAACGATGAAATATATACAATGTATTTATTAACGTGTGGGCTAAATTTAGCAGACTAATTCCTGACAACAACAAAAAATTTTCAGAGTTTCAGGAATGGGTTTTCTTAAAAAAATATAGCACAACTGAAAACAAAATAAAGTAAGTTTCTTTCTGACCTATCCGTGTTTTCCAAGTGAGAGTGACACTAGTGGACCACCCACACATCGCGGAGCCGCCAGAACCCCTGTAGTGAGGGATACTCTTTTTATTTTTCCACACAAGAAGAGAAGAGCGTTTAGGGATGATCAAGCAGTTATGTCAACTGAAAATATCAATTACCCAATTTAAGGAGGAGACGGTGAGAGCATGGGAGGCATAAAACTGAAGAAAGAGAAAAAAGGTAATCAGTGAATAGGCATTAGTCAGTATGGACAAAGTTTAATTCTGTTCGTGAAATAAAAACTTTCGAACAATTTGATATTTTTATATACATCCCACTATAAACATATTTAGCAGTTAAGTATACTCGTGCCGAATCTTCTTCGTCTTCTCTTCTCACCAATTGACTGTGACGACCATCTCTCCTGCAATATCGTGTGTTATATCATCGATTAAAGTGACGTTTAATGTTAGACTGCAAGTGCCGTGCTGGACAACAGGGTGTCACCAAAGAAGTCGTTCCTTGTCACATATTCGGTTCTGTGTTAGTGGAACTAGTTCTTGTGATGAGGTCAGATGGCCTGAATGGGACTGAAGGTCTAATTACAAGGTAAGCTCTTTCTATTTTGTCATTTTCAGTATTTGGGCCAGACACAGACTAAAGAAAGCGCTTCTCTAAGAAGCTAGAACTTGTATAAATCTGTGGGGAGAGGACTATCCAAAGCGGGAATCTTTAACAACTACCGTTAACTTAATTATTTTTCCCCTGTCTTTTAAACTCCGTTGCTGTACCCGGAACTTTTGCAAATATTCGCAGCAATAGCTGCGACATCTCTCCGTGATGACACCGAAAAGTTGGAACATGACGCTTCCATCCTCATTCAAGTGTATGTTGAGGTTGGCAAATGAGAGGAACTGGACATATAGTCCACTCTATGTAAACATTCCTGTATTTCTAATGTTTAAAAGAAACCTTTCATATAACTTCTGCGATAATATACTGTGAACATCTGTAAGATGGTCAACAAGATGAACAAAAAAACAGAATAGAGAGAAACTTATTTTGCCTACATCATCGAAACTTGGCAAACTGAAATCAGAATTGACACAAGAGAAATATTTGTTTGTCTATCTACACATTGTTATTATTTGTTGCTGGGTGGTTAATGTAATTTCTTATGACTTCATAATTATCAAGAAATGTAAAAGTTGTGTCTGATGAATTCTAGTAACTTCAAACTGATTAATATTGTTTTTAAATTGTGTTAGTGTTGTAAATATCGTGCTTTTCGTATTTGTGGATGTTTATTCCTAACGTAAAATTCAACTGGAGCGTTTCCAGAGGCATGGTCCAGATAGTATTAATTATATCAGTTCTCAAACCGTGTTCTGACGGAAATGAGAGCTTGAACTCATTTTGCTTTTTTATTTGTTGAGATGTTCTGAAACTGCTTAGTAAGCATGACTAAAACATAACATTTTTTTTAGGAAAGAAAAGGGAAAATAAATCTGTATCTGCCCAAAGTAGGGCAAATATTAAGAAAATATCTCACGATCATCGCGATTGATATGTTTTTTGTCTTTCTATTTACCCTATATCATGAATTCATTTATTTCCTTTAAAATGTACTGTAGCGAATATTGGCCAGTATATACAGGGTAAGTCAAAATGATGGACCCGATTTCATAAATTTATTTTGTGAAATATAATGAACATATCTTAATGTGAGCTACGCGCAAGGAAAGGCAAAAGTTCAAAGTTTAGTTGAGTTTAGTTTATGTCCCGCGTGGTTGCATTGTCTACCGCTACGCGGCGCTGGAAGCAGTTAACGAAAATGGCGCTGACTGGAGAGCAGAAATCGTTCTGTGTGCTGGATTACCATGTAAACAACTCTGTGATGAGTGTTCAACGGTATTTCCGTACCAAGTATGGCAGAGACCCACCTACAGGAAAAAACATTCGTACGTGGTATGAAAAATTCAGAGATACGGGCTGCATCTGTAAGCGAAAATCGACTGGCCATCCTTCAGCTGAGGAAGAGACAGTGGAACGTGTTCGCGCCAGTTTTGTGCGGAGTCCACAGAAGTCTACCTACCGGGCAGCGAGGGAACTTGAAATGCCACAGAAAACTGTATGGCGAATTCTGCGGAAACGTTTACAAATGAAATCCTATCGCTTGCAACTGCTACAAGCCTTAAGAGACACTGATTATGCTGCTCGAGCGTCTTTCTGTGCTGATTTTCTCACGTTAGTGGAAGAGGATGGGTTCGCCGAAAGGTTACGTTACAGTGATGAAGCGGTGTTTCACCTTTCTGGGAATGTGAATAGACACAACGTAAGGATCTGGGGAACTGATAATCCCCACGCAGTTGTGGAACACCAACGTGATTCACCCAAGGTGAATGTGTTTTGTGCCATTTATCCTGAAAAGATTTATGGGTCCTTTTTCTTCCTTGAACCTACAGTGACAGGACATGTTTTTCTTGATATGCTGCAACAATGGCTCCTTCCACAGCTCGAAGAGGATAGTGCAGATTTCATTTGGATGGTGGCCCTCCGCATTACCATGGCAGCGTTCGGGATCATCTCAATGAGGCATTGCCACAGCGCTGGATAGGCCGTGCATTTAAGGAGGATCGAGTTCTCATTCGTTGGCCACCTCGTTCCCCCGATCTGATCCTGTGTGATTTCTTTTTGTGGGGTTTCATAAAGGATCGTGTTTACGTACCACCACTTCCAACAACATTGGCTGACCTTCGCGCCCGCATCACAGCAGCCATTGCATAGATTGACCGTGACACACTACACAAGGTTTGGCAGGAGATAGACTATCGGCATGATGTGTGTCGTGTTACGCGAGGTGCTCACATAGAGCACTTGTGATGTGACTGAAAAAAACTTTGAGAGTTACCCTTCTTACCACATGTATTACATTCAGATATGTTCATTATATTTCACAAAATAAATTTATGAAATCGGGTACATCATTTTGACTTACCCTGTACAATAATATGTACTATTTTGAAACTGTTGTTATTAGTAAAGGTATGTATGGAATGAATCGTGTTTACTTGTAATGATATATGATTATCTAGATATGCTGAAACAAACTTTTCCAAAGTGTTGGTATAAATGTGTTGCGTTTATCTCAGACAATCAGCTCAGAACAACTATCATTGCCGCCATGATTCGATTGTTTATTGGGTCACAAAACTTAACCTAAAGAAGTTTGTACTTCTAATGCCACTCACACACCGCTATCTCTTCATATTTCTAGCCCACAACCTTCAAATCTCATTCCAGACCCTTAATCAATCTCTGTTTCAATTAATTAGAAAATTCTTCAATGTTCTATCCACGTGTAAATCGTAGGCTGAATTTGGTGACTTTCTATAAAAGGAAACTGCACTATGTACACGAATGAGTGAGTAACGGTGCATTTTTATGACTGCCAAAAGGGTGTAGACTTTATAAAATTATGGTAAAAGCACAGGTATTTCAGATCCGTTACGTGTCTTAAATATCTTCTAGCCAAATATTGTTTAACGTAGTTCTATATTCATTAAATATGCAACATATATTTGCCTTTCACATACGAGCATTTCAAATAATATTGAGTCCAGCAGACGGCACAGTATTAATATACTTGGTTTTTCTTGTGTAGTTACTATGCAGCTGGAAAAGAGAAGTACAAACTGCATTTTTGTTCTTGTTCGTCCGCCCCTGGTGTTTTAATACGTTTAAATTTTATTTAACTGTTGTCTTCAGTTGAATGTGTTGGTAAAGATAAAGAAGCAAAATTATTGTTAATGTGTTTACAGAAATAACAATCACAGCAGCTTCTTTGCGATATTTGGGATGTGTACAGAAGTATTTTAATTTCAATTGTGTGCAAACTTCGTCACCTTTTAAATTGAAGTCAAGTGTTTGAAAGCAACAGGTGTCAGTTTAACTCACTTTCTGGCAAATCCGCCGAGGTGCCTCATCCCTCCGGCACTCTACTGTCTTGTCTCTTCTTTTGTTATTTTTTGTAGTTTCATATAAAGTTTATTTGCTGTTTCCTAGGCTCACTGTTTCATTTCTATTTCTAAAAACTTGTTAATACTATCTCAGGTTACTCCAATTGTTCTGCAACAGGCATTTCTCAGTCACACAGGATAGGAAAGTAGAATACGTTTTTTTTCAGCTCTAGAGAACCAAAAAACGATTCATCATTACATAATTTCTTAGGGATGTGTCTCGTAATTTTCACCATTTGCGTTCTCGCTTCGAATCCTGAATACGTTCATGTTTGGCGTCACTACAGAATATACGACTGGTAGGGGGAAGCATTCACTTTGTTTTGGCTAGGCTTCCTGATAAAGGGAAATGATGGTGGTAATCATGCGACTACTTCCCGCTATAAAATTTAGTGATCTTTCTTAGTTTTAACTTCACAGCAAATAACTCGATAAGAGACATTTCGATACCATGCGCGTCACCGTCCGGTTCTTCGATTAAATAAAAAAATAGTCCTACGTCTTCAAAAATCTTTCCGTTCCTGTCCATCTCACTGCAATCCACCTTCCTAAAGACCTGGATTTCGTAGCGGAGAGTGGGATTGTGTTCCATTTTGAGTCGTTACGTATTCTTCGAAAATTAATTTGCAGTTGTATACATGTGCTTCTCACCGAAGCTCAAGGAAGCTGATATATGGTGTCATAATTCACTAATTCAAATAGAAAATATTTCGCCAGAAACTAGAATTTTTGTAGAATGTCCTTTAGCGTAGATTAAAACGTTGAATTTCGGGAAGTCATAATCAATTCATTTCCGTTAAGCTTTTTAGAAACTATTACTTAAATAAGGATAAAAATGTAAACTTTGGTAATACATTGTCCAAATTCACTAAATCATATACAAAATATTACATAAATTAAGTTAAAAAGTCGAGTTTTAATTTGAACAAAAACTTGAAAAGTCATAAGTTATTTTAAAAAGTCAAAGGTGATATTCAAGTATTATAGGTACGAAGAAAAAAAATACCATATGCAAAAACAAGACCTGAGTTAGGTTCAAGATGTTGATGTTATATAAGTCATAGTTGAAATTCAGCAACTCATACACAAAAATTGTATTCCGGTATGAAATAGCATAAATTCACTAACTGTCATAGAAAATATTATAAAATTTAGAGTAAAAATATCGAATTTCGGGAGTAGTCATAGTCAAAATTAAGAAACTCGTATACAAAATATTTCGTAAATATATCCAGTTTCGGGAACTGATTGCCTAAACTCACTAACTCTTATCCAAAATATTACGTAATGTACACTCTAAAAAATATTACTTTTATTGAGTCGTTTGATCTCTTTATCCGGAGGAAATAGATGTAACATTACCTATTACATATAAATAAGCTTTGGTTGGAAAGAATACAATGTAATTCTCTTGCATCTAAATATAAATCAGTAATTTTAAAGGTAAAATTCAACTAAATTAAAAGTCAAAGTTTATATGTCACATGTTTACACATATCATATACTTTTTACACATGCACGTGTCATATACTTTGTTAATTATTTCTTTTTTCGTAACCAACTCTTGATCATACACTTTTATAACGAATTTCGTTTCTCTAGATTCAATGGTTTGAAAAATGCTTTTGGCGGCCATCTTGAATTAAAGATGGCGACTTTTTAAACCGCTTTATTATATACTATCGTGACTTACTCATGATGGTACAACTTCATTTAAAATTTCAGTTTTCTAGCACGAATGGTGTGGAAAATGATATTTGGGAGACCATTTTAAATTCAAGATGGCGATTTTTTCAAAATGTAATATTTTCCTAAGCTACTTGTTATGATACACCTTTATGCCAAGTTTCGTATCTCTAGCTCAAATGGTGTAGAATGCTCAGTTGGATCCAAGATGGCGTTTTTACAGAAATTTGATAATATTTTCGTAGCCTACTACTGATAATGTACCTTCATACCAAATTTCATTTCGCTAGCTCCAGTGGTTTAGGCTGTGTATTGTATACAACAATGGGTTTGACGGCCATTTTGAATCCAAGATGGCGACTTTTTAAACATTTTCTAATATTTTCTTAACTTACTAGTAGTCATGTATCTTCATATTAAATTTCATTTCTCTAGCTCAAACGGTGTGAAAAATAGTTCTGAGCAATATTCAAAGTTTCAAGTATCTAGCTAATCGGGAAGTTAGTTTCAAATAGATTACAAAATTTGTACCGAACAGACAAACAAGAAAGCGAGTTATTTTGTTATATTTTGTACTGAACAGACAAGAAAGCGAGTTAATAAAAACGTGTTAAAATAAATCACACAACGAACGGTAGAGCTGATGCGGAATGGTATCGTCAAAGACCTGAAATCTTCACTATCCAGAAATGCATATTAAAAAATTCAGCAATGAGAGCGCAAGGGATTCCCCACAGGAAGTAAAAGATCCCCAGGAATTTTGTGAACTAAAAATGGATTGAAATGATCCTGAATTGAACGTTTTACTACAAGGAAATAATAATTCGTTTGCGCCGAATCGATATCTACAGCAGATTCCATACGGAGAACGATTTTCTTAATAACAAACATACTTGCATAATAAACAGGAGTAAGAATTGCATACATTCATCGAATGTTTTGTTTATTTGTTATCAAAGAGACTGAATATCATTGCCCAGTTGGATGCCAGTGATGATTCATGTTATCTTTACTCACACGAAATGTCGTTTAATTCCTGTTCATTTCGACCTATTCCTATTTTCAGAAATATCCTGGGAATCACCTACTCCTTCGAGGAATTCCTTGCGCACCTATAGAATTTTGAAATATGCATTTTTAAATCGAGCAGGTTTAAAATTTATGACGCTTTAAAATCCTGAAAGAGAGAAAATTTGCAGGAATTTTCGAACGAATTATCGAACGAATGGGCCGATCAAAATGTGTGAAATTCTGTCTGGTCCTCAAAAATAAGTCAAAATACAAGCTCTGTCAGAAAAGTATTCGAACTTATTTTTTACTGAGGAAAGTAGTGAACGTTGGATGGCAACACTGTTCATAGTGGTGCAGGTATCCATGCGTATGGCTGTTGGATGGCACGAGTCTCTGTTGCTTCAGCATCCCTTAGAAGCCAGTGTTTAGTGTCGTGTGGTTCTTTTTCATCGCAGTTTAATTTAAGCAAATTAACATAACGTTTGGCACAACGATACTGCATCATGTTATGCACGGAACTTGGAGACAGCCAATCAGAAACAATCCGTAAGATTCAAAAAGGTTCTATGTCCGATTGTTCGAAGGAGTGCCACTCTCTACCATTTTATTTTATTTCAACTACAAGAAATATACACCCGATGAATTCTGCACACAAGCCTATTCTATGGAATGACTGGCGCTTGAAGCTTTAAAGTCATTGGCGTTTTATTCACACTGTAACTTACGTCTTGTTACTAGTGTCCTGTTCCTCATCATCATTAGCGTTCTGCCGATATGGTAGGTCTTTTAAACCCAGTTAAACTTCTCCATTCTTCCCGATCTTGCACATTCTTTCTGTGACAGTATTCGATTTATCTTTCTCCGTACTGTCAAGGATCTGGATTCGTCGAATTCCTCTTCCTCTTTTACCCTGAAGCATTTTTTCAATTGCATTCTGTTGTGCCCAATGAATTTAACGGAAAGAGGAGTTACTATTCTGATGACGAGAGATTATTGTGATATAGTAAGATCGTACCAGGAAGTTGCGAACTTATTTCATGCTACATTTCTGGAACAGTCTCCTATTTCAAAATCTACCATTTGTCGGACTGTTGATCGTTTCGAACGCATGGGTTTAATTAAGGATAAACCGAGATCATCAAGACTCAATTAAGCGACTACCATGAGAAACTTTGAGATGTTTTACAATTTGCCCTTGTAACCCCACATACGCCTCCATCCAAACTAGTATGTACACATGATGTAAGTAGAAAATTTGTTCATATATTATTGAAAAAGTACCATTACCCTCCGCACAAAATGATCTTCGTGCGACAGTTACTAGAAGATGACTATAATAGAAGACTTGAGTTCTATCATATAATGATGAACCGATTTGATAATAATTGACAATTCTTACACTGGACCTGTTTTTCTGTTGAAGCAACCTTGCAATAACGGTTGTATACATTGACACAATATACTATATTTAACGGATGAACATCCACACTGGTTTCGAGATTGCCACACACAATATTCTGAGAAGCTAAATGTTTGTACTGGAATATTGTGCAATCACGTTATAGGACCGTTTTTCATTTATGGAAACTTTAACTACAGAGAAATATCTGAACCTACTTTAAGCGAAATAATTCAGAATGTGGTAAGAGAAGATTTCCTGAGGTTTGGTTCCAATAAGATGGAGCACTGGCACCTTTCAGTTATTATATTCGAAATTACCTTAATCATACTTTTGCAAATCAATGGATTAGTACCAGATGTGGCATAGAATGGGCTTCTAGGCCCCTTGATCAATCTTCATTCATTTCTTCTAATGAGGATACCTAAAAAGCAAAGCGTATAAACAGAAACTTGATAATATTGAAAAACTGAAGGAAACGATAATAAATACTTCAAACTCAGTTACACGATAAAACTTAGCTGCAGTTATGACTGAGTCGTACTCATGTCTGGGTCACTGTCAGGTCGCAGAAAGACATTAATTCGATTCAGCATACAGGTGGAGGCTAAAAATACCACGTGGGGTCCCTGTCTCATCTTGTTCAGAAAGAAATTACATGTAGGTACAGCCGAAAGGATATGAGGCGCCTTTGGCAGGCCCAGCAATATGGTAACAGAATGGTGATTTTCATCGAAAATACATTTGAATCACATGGATTTTCCGTGAGGAACCCTGGCCAAATCGCTTAACAAGATTGTTGAGACGTTTCCGTAGACGTCCATTATGCGATTGTAGAGTCCTTCAACTTTCTACCATTAATACGCTTTTAGGTCATATAGAGGGCCCTGGAACATCCTACAGTTTTCAGCAGGACATATTCTGATTCTTTGTCGTACATAGCGAATCTGCAATAAAAAGTGGGAGTTCTCATGTGCAAAATCAAAATTGGACCCCTTGGGGTCCACTCAATTTGATTGTCCAGTCCGTACAATAGCTCTGTTGACATTCTCCAACTTTTGGCTTTCAAGTTTAAAAAAAAAACTAATTCTAACAAAGATATTTAGGCGTTCCGAAACTTTTTAGAAACACTGTATATTCCTCTACGTGAAACTTTTGGGACACGTAGATCCTACAGAGAGAGTGGGAAAGAAATAGGAAGGAAAAACGTATAGAATTTGAGAAGTACAGTATGTTTATCTCTGTTGTCGAAAATTCTGTGGATTTCTGTTAATACAATTGCCTTCAGGATGCTGTTTGTTATTCTTAGGCAAATCTCTTCCAATTTGCTTAAAAACTGATACGGTCTCAGTTCTCATCAGTCTTGTAATTAAGTTAAGGAACTTCTATCGGGAGTGGAAAGATGGTGAGGACTATTCTGGAGAGATTTTTTATGGAGTTTGGAGTTCTTCAGTTCCATCATCCAAATTTAATGGTTCCTATATTGAGGCAATGGTGGCCATTTGTCAGTCTGGTCTCCACAGAATGAACCCAGTGATCAGCTTGCACCATGTAAACATATGGAATTAAGTTTAAATAATCACAAATATTAAGCTTTAATAAAATTGCAACTACAGTGTGTGTTTCGTGTGTGTGATAAATATATAATATTCAGAGCCATATACAATCCACTACTGGATGAGGCCTCTCCCGGAGGGAAGAGATAGTTTTCTGCTCCCACGCTAACCAGACGTGCTGGGAGAGGAGAGCCGAAGCCCTCAACTTTGATCGCCACTGTCTTTTATTCACAGCAGCTCCCCAATTGC